>LR750285.1:218473-289170 GCA_902729485.2 Mus minutoides | reverse complement strand
TATATATATATATATATATATATATATATATATATATATATATATATATATATATATATATATATATATATATATATTTTTTTTTTTGTCTTGGTGCTTTTGTGTGTATGTGTACTGTGGATATTTACCCTCTATCAGATGTGTAGCTGGGAAAGACTCTGTTCTTCTCTGTGGGTCTCTTTTTCACTCAGTTGACTGTCTAGAAAGATTTTAGGGTTTTTTTTGAAATGTAAATTTTTTTCAAAAAGAATTATTTATTTTATGTATATGAATACTCTAGAGCTGTCTTCAGACACATTAGAAGAGGGAATCAGATTCTATTACAGATGGTTGTGAGCCACCATTTGGTTGCTGGGAATTGACCTCAGGACCTCTGGAAGAGCAGTCAGTGCTCTTAACTGGTAAGCCATCTTTCCAGCCCTGAAAAAGTTTTAGTTTTATGAAGTTCCACTTGTCAACTGTTGGCCTTAACTCCTGGGCAGATAGAGTTACACTTGGAACATCCTCTCCTATACCTGTATCATGTAGGATATGGTTTTTATTTTTTTGTAGCAGTCTTAGCATTCCGGGTTTCAAATTAAGGTCTTTGATGCACTTGGATCAATTTTTTGTGCAGGGTGATAGATACGGACCTAACTTCATTCTTGTGTGGATATTCAGTTTTCACATTCACACTGTTCTTCCAACTGGGTGAATGGTCTTTTGGTCCACAAAAAATGGTTTCATCTTGGTGAAATTCAGTTTACTTATTTGTTTCTTTTGTTCCATGTGCTTTGCAGCTTAAGACACCTATGTTGGGTTGAGAGTTAGCTCAGTAGTGGAATGCTTTCTTCACATTCTTCAGGACTAGTAGGTTTACCTTCTAGAACTATGAGAAAACAAATAAAAATAAAGTATAGTTTAATCCCAGTCATAATGATGTAAACAACGGACCAGCCAACCCAGAAGACAACAATGTTTAATTCCAGGTATTAATGATTTATAATTAAGACTTTCCCAGTCCCTCACCCACACTAAAGTCTTCACTATGTGCCCAGGTTAATCTCATGCTACTTCTGTCTCAACCTCTGGAGTAATTGGGTTACATGTATGTACTATATGCCAACCTATTTTCAGTTACGTTTTTACAATGTGGAGAAGAGTTTAAGTTCAATGTTCCTATAGGTGGCTATCTGATTGAATATAATGTATAATACTAGTTGTTGAAAAGACTATTCCCCCTTTGGATAATCTTAGCACTTTTGTTAAAATAAAAGAGTCAGTTGACCCAAACATTTCTGGACTTTTAAATTCAATTCTACTGATCTATACAGTCATTTATCTTATTTTTATGACTGCCTACAAGTGTATCTGACACCCTGGTTTAAAACCTGAAATGCTAAAATTGCCAGCAGAAAACACAGGCAATAGTCTATAAGATTAAAGGATAGGACTTTATATATTTATGTACTTATGTATGTATTTATATATTTAGTGTAGGGATTAAACCTAGGGCCTTGAGGAAGCGAATCAATAAGCAAGCGTTCTGCCATTGAGCTACATCCCTTACTCTTGAGTTTTTATTTTGAGACAGGTTTGTTCACTACGCTGCCCAGGTTGGCCTAGAACTCACTCTGTTGCTTGGGCAGGTCTTCAACTTGAACAGGCCTCCTGCTTCAGCTTCTCAACAAGTAGCTGGGGTTCAAAGTCTGTACTATTGAGCCTGGCTCACACAACCTTGATTGCTGTAGTTTTTATAAGTTTTGAGACTGGAACATGTGAGCCTTCTGACTTTGTTCTTAAGATTGTTTGGGAGTCTGGGGATACTGTGAAGTTGGTAGAGTGCTTGCCTGCAGTGCAAGAAGCATTAGGTTCGGTCCTTACCATGTAAAGCAAGATGGTGGTGTGTACTTATAATCCCTTTACTTGGGAAGTAAAGGCAAGAGGGTCAGGAGTTCAAGGTCATCCTAGGCTGCAGAGCAAGTCAGAAGCCAGCAGCCTGGGCTACATGAGACCTTCATTCCAAAGAATCAAAAAAAAAAAAAAATCAAAATCTAAAACAACTAAAAGCTACCTACACCCACAGTACAGGATTGCTTTGGCTTCTCTTTCCTTTACATCTCCATGACTTTTAGGATTAGTTTATGAAATTCTAAAAAATGGGGAGTTGTAGGGGTGCCATGACAGGAATTTTGTAAAGGTTGTACTGAGTCTGAAGGTAGTTTGCAGAGTGTTACATATGCTGTAAGGTTGATTCCCCAGAGGACGGTGAGAGATCGGTAGGGACAAGCAGCAGGTACGTAGGTCCTTAAGTAGGGTTGATACTTTATTCTAGGATCATGGTCTCACTCAGAGGAACTGTAAAAAAGGCATGTCACTGTGGGAGAGAGAGGCTGACACCTTTGCATCTCTCTTGCTTCTTTCTCTCACATGTCCCCTCTATGCATGAGGTAGCTTCTTTTGTGCTTCTTTGCTATAGTGCAGAAGCATGGAGCTGTGGCATAGCCGTGCCACAGGGTTATAGCCAGGGTACCAGCACCCCAGAATCATGAGTCGAAGAATCTCTTGATAAGCTCTTCAACTTCAGGTATTATTTTTAAATAGCAGCACAAAGGAGACTAAGAACCAGGTATAGTGTGCCTCAGGCCTTTAATCCCAGTACTCAAAAGACAGAGACAGAGACAGAGACAGAGACAGAGGCAAGAGGCAGAGGCAAGAGGCAGAGGCAGACAAATCTCTGAAAGTTTGAGACTGGCCTGGTCTATATAGTGAGTTCCAGACCAGCTAAAGCTATAAAATGAGACCTTGTCTCAAAAGGAAAAAAACAAAACAAAACAAACCCCCCCCCCAAAAAAAAACAGAAAGGAAAAGAAAGACTAAAACATGGACTATTGCCAACTTGACAACATTACATGCAGGGATGAATCAGCTACAATAACTTTTTGGTGAATTTCTGATGAATTCCTGTCCTTAATATGGTTTATTTTGTTATTTAAATATATTTAAAATAATGTATTTAAGATTTATTTGTCTTACGATTTCAATATTGAGTCTCCCTTAGAAGCAATTCTTGTGATTGCTTCCCCCATTGTACATGAGCTGTTTTCTTCTTTATAAGTGTCATACTTTGTTAAAACTCCTTCCCTTCCTCTCCCCCTCCCCTCCCCTCCCCCTCCCCGTGCCCCTACCCCCTACCCCTCCCTGCCTCCCTCCCTCTCCCTTCCCCTCCCTGCCTCCCTCCCTCCCTCACTGCCTTCCTTCCCACAGGATTTCATGGTCTAGGCTGGCCTCAGACACGAGTTTTAGCTGAGGATGATCTTGAATTCCTAATCCCCCTGCTTCCATCTCTCAAGTGGGATTGTAGGCCATGTGCCATCAATGGCTGGCTGAAACCTCTTTGTTTTAAGTGATACAATGAAGCAACTCTGAAATTTTGCTTCTTTTTCCTTCCCAAATGTGTTGTTGTTGTGGCCACTTATTTAATTGTAGTGGTTTCCGTTTGTTAATGGCTTTGCTGCTATCGAGTCTATAGTTTTGGACATACTTCTCTGTTGAAGCATGAACTGAGGCAAACGTCATCCTGCCAGGTCCTAACTTTGCTCTGGCCTCACTTCCTATTTGTATATCTTTTCCAAGTCAGCTCTGTGTGAGAGTTTGGGACCAACCAGGAGTCTCGGCTTTTTTCTGGATATTTGTATAAGCTTGATCTCTAATGGATTTGACCTTCTAGCTTTCTACGAATACACCAGGGTCCTTCAAATTTCATTCCCGTACTTTCCTTGTAAGTATTGGGGGTTATTTTTAGGTTATTGTTTGCTCAATCTGATGTCCTGTGTCTTAGGTAGTCACAAAAATCAAGCAGTGGGGTCCAGTAGCTTTGATATAAACTTGTGAAGAAAGTACTTTGTGCATGGGCTGAGTTCTAAGTTAGGCCACATGAAGTTAGCCTTGTAAGCACATTCTACTAGCCACATAAGTGCCGGGTGTTCTGGGAATAAGTCTTTGCAGTGAGTCTCTCTGTTTGACGCTGTTGGTATTTTGAGATAATAGGAGAGGGGCATGTTAAAACACTATAGGTATTTGTCCACACTCAGCCATTTTCTTTAACAAACACTTCCCAGTTTATGATAAGCTTTCAGTCAAAATTTTAGAGTCCTGTAATGTTGGTTGCTTCAATTTTTTTTTTTGTCAATTTCCATTGCTTTCCTGTGAGAAGAATTTCAGATATGTGTCTTTGCTCTTTTGACCAATATCACTCCCCTCACAGTCTTAATTCCCCCACCCCATTGAATTTCACATGGACATTGTTTTCTTCCAGCACATTGGACATGCATGCCTATCCAAAGTGTCTGATGTTTCTTGTTCTTGGTCAGCAATCAGTAGCCAGTGTGACCTGCTTCTAACCTGTGTCTCTTCTATTGTTGCTCGCCAGGTTTTCTCACACCCTCACGTTTCTGTAATTTCACTTAATTCAACACACATCTGTCTGAGATGTGCTATTCTCATATTCAAGGCATGGCATCTGGAAATTTTGCTGCCACAATCATCAGCTGTTACTTCAGTATCTTCGCTCTCCTTTCCTTCCAGGATTTCAGTTAAATGTGTATTAGATGTCGTGTCATGTATTTTCATGATTTTGACTTCACATGCTTTGGTTTGAATATTTTTTTGGCTTAATTTTGAATTCTTCTGTTAGTGTTTTAAAAGTTCCCTATGATCTTGAAATGTTTCAGTTTTAGGTTGAAAAATCTAGAGCTCTGTTACTTGTTAATAGTTTCTAATGACCAGGCTTTGCTTTTAATGGTAGCGCATATAGTTATTTGTTTAAGAAAGTTTTTTTTCCTTATTTAGGTGTGTCTTTCTGTATGTCTTATTAATGTGTGTCTTTATGAGTGTGTGTGCACATGCATATGTGGGTACATGCACCTGTACATGCGTAGAGGCCAGAATTGGGAATTGGAACACTGAGGTCTAGAGTTGTAGGTGTTTATAGCACATCAGAGTTTTTACACAAGTGCTGGAGTCTGAACTTTGGTCCTCTATGAACAACAAGTACTCTTAGTTGCCAGACTATGTCTCTAGTCCAAATACATGTTTTCTATTGTTGTCAAGCATGTATAACATAAAACCTACCATTTATAGCACATATATTTAGAGATTTTATTTAAAATTTTCATTATTTAAATCTCTCTCTCTCTCTCTCTCTCTCTCTCTCTCACACACACACACACACACACACACACACGTATGTGTAATGCCTGAAGTTATGTATGTTCACTATGTGTGTATATGAGCTTGCAGGTGTCAGATCCCCTGGAATTAGAGTTATAGGTGGTGGTGAGCCACCAGGTGGTTGCTAGGAGTGAAACTCAGTCTCTCTGTGAACACTAACCACTCCCAGCCACCAAGCCATTTCTCCAACCTCTTATTTTATTTTTAGTAGTGTGTATGTGGTATGTATGGGTATATGAAAATGAGTGTAGGTGCCTGCAGAAGCCAGAAGTGCCAGATCCCCTGGAGCGGGAGTTACAGGCAGTTGTGAGCTGCTTCTTGTGGGTACTGGGACTTGAACTCAGATTGTGAGCACTCTTCACTACTGAGCCATCTCTCCAGCTTCTTAAACATACACTTGAATGTGCAGTTCTGTGATATTGCATTCACATTGTTGCGCAGCCATGTAGAAGCTCCTTAATTGTAAGACACTGAAACTCTGAACCAGTTAACAATAGCTTTATTTCATCTTCTAAAAGTCACTATTCTACTTTATATCTGTGAATTTGACTATTCTAGGTATCTCATATGAGCAGTATTTTTTTTGAGACTGTTTTCACTTACAGTTAATCCACATAGTAGAATGTGTCAAAATTTCATTTTTAAAAAAAAAGGCTGGGTAATATTCTTAGTCTTAATTAGGGTTCCTATTGCTGTGATAAAACACCATGATCATAAACAGCTTGGCTATGCAAGGTTAGTTTCAGCTCAGGTCATACTCCATTGCTGAGGGAAATCAGGGCAGGCACTCAAACAGTACTGGAACCAGGCAGCCTGAGCTGTTGGAGTGCCAGGCTCAGCCTGCTGCTTAGGACCGCTGGAGGCTTGGTGGCACCGCCCACCATGGGCTGGACTCCTCCCACTTCAATAACTAGTTAAGAAAATGCACTACAACCTTTCTCATTGGCCGTCCTGGTGGGAGCATTTTTCTCAATTGAGGTTCCCTCTTTGAGCGCTATAGCATGTATCAAGTTGACATAAAACTAGCCATCATATACTTGAGTGTGTTACATTTCCTTTTCTGTTTGCCCTTGGACACACTCAAGTTGCATCTGTCTCTTGACTACAGTGAAGAATGCCATCCGAGTACATCTAAGAATATCTGAATCTTCACTTATACAAATTTCATTTGAGCACAAACTCCAAAGCACAAGTTGTTATCGTCTGTGAGTTTACCACCTTGTTATTTTCTGTTTTCCCTGTTACTAGCTATTATTGTGAGTTTAGGTGGTTTCTCTTTGAGATTTTGGTGTGTCTTTCCTTGGTGATTGGTAATGCTGACCAACTTTTCCTGTGCTTGTTACCCAATAGTATATTTTCTGAAATGTTTACTTAGATCTTTCCCTGTTGTTTAATTGGGTTGTTTGCATTTTTACTGTAGAGGACATATTAAATCTGACTTCTGTATCTCTGTGGCTCTGCTTAAATATGGGCTACTGTTTTTCCTTCATGATGTTTACTTTCCTTATTGTGTTAGACATTACATCTGCTGAATTACAGGATTGCTTGGAGGAATAATTTGGGATTCTGTTTTCATTGCGTACCTCTATGTTTCTTCAGCCTTTTAAAAAATTATTTTTAATTCATGTGCTTGTATGTATATCTGTGCAAGGGTCCCCCAGAACTAGAGTTACAGACAGTTGTGAACAGCCATGTGGGTGTGGGAATTGAACCTAGATCCTTTGGAAGAGCAGTCGATGCTCTTAACCACTGAGCCATTTCCCCGGTTCTTTAGTTTTAATGGAGACAACTCAATGTAGTTCTGTGGCCAGGCAGATAAGTAGAATAAAGCTGTGGTGCCTGGGAGAGCTAGCTTGCTTCTCTAGAAACCTTAGGGCTTTGCTTTTCCAAAGCAAAATGGGAAGTGTTTTCTCTGTACATGACCCATAATAGGATTTGGTTATAGGTGGGAGAGAACCGCTTGTAAGCTTGTCTTGGTGGCCAGCCGAGCAGTGTCTTCAGCTTGTCATCGGCCTTTGAGAATAATTGCAGCCTTATATCTTACTTTTAGGGAAGGGGTGGCCTTCCCTGCTTGGTGAGGTGCCTGTTTTAGTATTATCTAAATGCCTTGCTGTCTTTCTCAGATTGGCCTGTTTTTGTGCAAGCTTGACTCTATGTGATGGCTCAATTGAACAGTGTGGATGACAGCCTTGCAGATAGCTGTCATTCTCCGACTTCTCTCCCTGAGCTGGTGGTTGGATCTGTATACAGACTACCTTCCGGGGTAACACTGTCACCAATACTTCATGGTATATAAAGCAATTTGTCATTATCAGTTTACGGGTTTTGTTCTGTACCACTTCTCCTCAAAGAATCCATTTCTGCCTTAATTTTGTGTCTGTTGAAATGTATATTTAATGATAGAAAAGTTTTAAAAGAGGGAAATTTCTGATTCAAGTTCTTTCTTTGGAAATTATTTGACCCATTTTCTGTTCTGTTGTGTTTCTCCACTGCCTGGAAATGAAGCCGTACATTTTTGGCAGTTTTCAGGCAGCTATTACAAAGGCATGTTCGCCTGTCTTTTTATTATTATTATTATTTTTAACTGTATTCACACGGAAAAAAAATCAAGCCTTTTCTGATAGTACAAGAAAAAGAACCCAAGACGCTCCACTTCTCTTGGAATAGAGGTAGCAGGTAAATAAGATAAATGAGCTTGATGAGGGAAGCAGTTTAGAGTCCAGCTTGTAATAATGCAGACACTTTGGAGGAGCTATCACTTTTTGTCTCTGGAAGCTCGTTCCTGGGCCCTCTTTCCTGCTCTGACGAAAGGCAGATGGAATAGCCCGGCCTGTGCTTCTCCTGGGGCCATTATGGAGGCAAAGCGAGATGACTGATGCACAAACATGTTCAATAGTAAAAGCTTTCTGGGGAGAGGAGCCATTATTATTTTATCTCCAAGTACTTTTAGGGGATTAATAATTTATTTAGCTCACTAAGTTCGTCCTCTGAGGCCAACTGTTCCTATTGTCTGGTGCCCGAGTCAGTCCGGAGGCCTGGTGGTATTGCAGAGGGACGGAGTCTAATGAGCCTGCCCCTCTGTGGAGTTTACTGAATCGTGCTATACTCGTCATTGGCAAAACACCTGTGACCTTTTAGCTATATGATGAAAGTGGATTTTTTTTTTGTTTTTTGTTTTTTTTTGTTTTTTTCCTGATGATAGTTTTGGAGATTCCAACCCCAGATCTGGTTGCTTCATAGCTTTAGACCTGTGATACAGCTGCACAGCATGGTAGGAATCTGTGGTAAAGGAAACCTCTTAAGTTGGGGTCAGGAGGGAGAGATCCAGGTAAGGACATGCCCTGATGACCTAAAGGTCATCTCACCTTTCAGTATTGTCATCTTGGACCCTAGTTTTTAATGCTTGCATGGTGTAGGCGCACAGACCATCTCCTCTTTCCTCTTTCCTCTTTCTTCCCTCTCTTTTTTTTTTCCTTTGTTTTTAAGAGACATGGTCTCATTCTGCAGCTGAGGCTCGTTTAGACCTCACTGTAAGCTTCCTGCCTCAGTTTCCTCAGTGTGAGATTACAAGTACACATCATCACGTCCAACGCAACCATATTCCATATTAATGTCTTCTGTGATCTTTTTTGCTTGATTGCTAAATTGCCTGCTTTTTTTTTTTTTAATTTTTTTATTGTCTGTCTTTATAGCCTGGGTCGGCCTTGAGTTCTTGAGCCTCCTGCCTCATTCTCCAGAGTGCTGCCATTTTAGGTGTATACCACCAAGCCCAGTTTCACAGGACTATCTTGTTAAGTATCTCATTAGTCAAAACAGATAATAATGAAGTCGACTGCTTTGCCTGCTGAGAAACTGTTCATCTTAAAGTTCATATTTCTGTAAGTCTCTCTATGAAGCTTAAAGTTTTGAGTTAATGGGGTTTTCAAAAATAGACAATGTAGCTCTGTCTCCTGTCACCAGTGTGGAGGCTTACACTGAGGAAGATGTAATAGCCTGCCTAATGTCTGCATGTTAAAATGGGATTTGTCCCTTGATTCTCCCAGTAGACTATAGTCCACCTTGCACTGCCTTTTTCCTCTACCTCTATTATCTTAATTAAGGCATCCTCAAGGCCCTATACACAGTTGGGTGCCACCAAGATGAACTCACAGAGAAAGTTTTGGAACTTTTTAGAGTAGCACAAGATCTGGATTGGAATTTGGAGCTGGAAAGGAGCTTACTAGTCACCACAGAGACCTCAATGCAACTCAGAGAGGACAGTCATTGCAGATGCATCAATAGAATGGCTCAGGTTTATGAACAGTTGCTGAAGACTGGGCCTTGAGCTAGGCATGCTAGAAATGTTGACAGAGCTTGTAAAGTTAGACCTTTTTCTTATGTCTGTTATATGTACAGTTATCCGGTAAAATCGCTTGTGATCTGTTGCCCTCAGGATACTAGGAAAGATCTCAGGTCATTAGGGCATGTCCTTATGTGGACCTGTCAGGTTGAAACTTTATGCAGTGGTACCTTTTTCTTGTTGGTATTTGTGTTGATGATTTAAAAGTGGCGGTAGGGCCTCCAGCACAGACGGAGACCATGGGACCAGTCTCTATTGGCAGTCAAGGTGTTCTTCACTGACAGTGTGCACCCCAAAAGATTGTACTCTGTACCAATGCCCTTGATAAATTTAAAATTAAGACTGGGAGGAGAGGAGGGAGGGGAAACTCTGATAGGTATATAAAGTAAATAAATGAATTATTTAATGGAAAAGAGAAGAAAAGGAAGAAAGAAAGGAATATGCATGGATGGATCTCAGCAAATCCATCTAGGCCAAAAAAACTAGAATTGTTCCATATCACATCCATGTCGCATTGTCCAAAATATACAATGGGGTGAATATTCACCAGAAAAAAATCTCTATTTTTTTTCCCCCGAGACAGGGTTTCTCTGTATAGCCCTGGCTGTCCTGGAACTCACTTTGTAGACCAGGCTGGCCTCAAACTCAGAAATCCGCCTGCCTCTGCCTCCCGAGTGCTGGCATTAAAGGTGTGCGCCACCACGCCTGGCTACCGAAAAATCTCTATTTTAATATAAGAAAAGAATTTGTTTGAATTTAACACAAGAGCACACTTATGGTTTGAATGTATTTTTTCTTTCAGAGGTTCATATATTGGAGACTTGGCCCTTAGTTTGGCAGCATAGAAGTGGTGGGACTCTTGAGAGGTGGAGCCTATGACAGGTCCTGAGGACATGCTCTAGGAAGGGATTCCCAAGATAAGCCCTCTGGACTCTGAATCTGTTCTTTCAAGAGTGAGTTGTTAGAAAGTCCGAGGCTGACCTGTGAGCTGCCCCCTGGCTTTCCATCTGGTACTGTGACTTCTTCTACATGTGTCATTGCTTTGAGGCTGTCACTACAGTCCAGACTGGTCCAAACGAGCCACCTTATTTTGAACTTTTAATGTCCAAAACTGGGAAGCAGACCTCTCTCATTGTGAAGGTATCCAACTAGGGGTGTTTTGTTGTAATAAAGAAAATAGACTAATGAAAATATATCTTTAAAATAATATTAATTCTCTGAGACTCTAAGGCAGTTTTTTTAAAAATTTTTTAAAATCATATTTACCCTGTAGTTCTTCCCCAGACCTATTCCTACCTTCCATCTCCCTCAGCTTTATGTTTTTAAAAATTTTACAATAACCCATTAAGGGCTGGAGAGCGGTTAAGAACACTGACTACTCTTCCAGAAGTCCTTAGTCTAATTCCAAGCGACCACATGGTGGCTCACAACCATGTGTACTGGGATCTGATGCCCTCTTCCTGTTGTGTCTGAAGACAGCAACAGTGTATTCATACATAAAATAGAGAAATAAATCTTAAAAAAACCAAAACCAAATCATTGAATCCAATTTGTGCTGTTTATATACTCCTGGTCATGGGGCCATCCATTGGAGTGTGGTCACCCCACCAGGGGCCATACCCTTAAAGAAAACTGACTCTCCCTTTCCCAGACGTCATCAACTGCCAATAGGTCCTTACTTAGGGGCGAAGGCTTGGGCATCACTACAGAATTGACTAGATTGATCTTGTGCAGGAACTATAGATTCCTTGAGTCATAAATGCATCAATCCTAGCATTTCTAGGTGACCTTTTTCTGGTTCTTGCTGTAGTCTTTCTAGACCCCTGGCTCTTCTAATCCTCCTGCCCTCTTTTCCACTATGTCCTTGATTGTGTGTGTGTGTGTGTGTGTGTGTGAGTGTGAGTGATATAGATGTTTCATTTGTGGCTGAGCACTCCAAAGATACTTCTTTGAACTTTGACCAGTTGTGAGATTTTCATTAACAATCATCTACTGCACAAGGAAACTTCTTTGATAAGATTGCAGGGGAGCTTCACTGATCTGTGGGTAGAGAGATAGAAATTTAGAGGGGAGTCTGATAACGTGTCCATTTAGCAGACTGATAGTAGGTTCACTTCTGGGAACTCTCCTACTATGGGTTCTTGGCCAGTTTTACAGAAGCATGCATGTGTTTTCTCCTGTGGAGTGGACCTTAAATCCAAACCTGGAAGTCGTTGGTTACACTCATAACATTTGCATCAATTGCACCTTGCCATGTCTGTCACTACTGTAGTTCACATGAGTCACAAATGTGAACATTTGTGACTGTTCATGATATTTTCTTCTTAGAAACCTGCACAGCACATTCCAGTACTGTGAAAGCTAGCCAGCAGGGAAGGAGTTGCTGATTAGTACCAACTCTATTCCTCTATATCCTGTGACCAATCTGTGTCTGTGTGGTATCTTTAGCCATAGGGACTTATCTTCAAGGGCTGGTGGGCAGAGCAATGGCATACCCTGACTAACAACTTGAGGAGAGCTATCTAATACCTATCTGGTACCGGGGGGCTTTCTTTTATTTGTCAACTTGGCTTCTGTGTAGGGTAACTACAATTAGACTACTTTATAATGTGTGTGTTTGTGTGTGTGTGTGTGTGTGTGTGTGTGCGCGCGTGTGTGCGTACACGCATCCATGTGTGTCCGTGTGTGTACACATGCATATTTAGTATATGGATATTTAATGCTCATATATACACATACATATATACTATATATTCCACATATATCTAGATATCTTTTAAAATATTATGCTCCGTGTTTGGTTAGTTTTATGTCAACTTGAGCCAAGCTAGACTCATTTGGGAAGGGGGACTCTAAACTGAGAAGATGCCTCCCTAAAACTGGCCTGTAAACCAGCCTGTGGGGCATTTTCTTAATAGGTGATTGATGTGGGAGTGCCCAGCTCATTGTGGATGTGCCTCCCTTGGGTAGTCCTGAGTTGTTTAGTAAAGCAGGCTGAGCACACTGGAGTAGCAAGCCAGTAAGCAGTATTGCGTCATGGCCTCTGCTCCTGCCTCCAGGTTCCTGTCTTGACTTTCTTTGATGATGGGCCGTGATGTGGAAGTAACTGTAAGGTGAAATAAATCCTTTCTTTCCTGAGTTGCTTTTGGTCATGGTGTTTTATCCCAGCAACAGAAACCCTTAACTAAGACAGCTTCCATATGGCTCCTTCAAATATCCTTAGTGTTATATATATTTTTAATATCAGTGGCATATTATGGGATTGGAATTTGCATAATGTCCTTCTGTAGGTGGAAGCACAAAGGCTCTTTTGAGGAAAAAAAATGTTGATGCCTTTGTTGGGTTGGAAATTAAGCCATATCCTCTTTCCACTCGGAACGGTTTTCTTCGGGGTTGGGTGGGGTGGGGGGAGTAAAACACCCGGCAAAGCATGCCTACCCCAACTTGTGACTTTGGCTGATAGTCTGGAAATTGAAAAAGGGGACCTGCTATTTCAAAGGAAAAGCTGCTTGTATTTGTTGCAAACGATAAAGTTTGTGCCTTCAGGGAGAAGTTAGAATTCTGGGAAACTTGAATAGCCCATGGTTGGTTGGAAACTCAGGGATGACTTTAATATATGTGAATTTGAGATGTGTGCTGAAGTGTGGTGCTAACTTAGGAGATATTTCTATTTAGCGAAATCATATTTGTCATTGAAAGATTACACAGAGGGAAAATATTTTTTTCACAGAGCAAATGTTAGTAGATAGTACCAAGTGGTCTTCAGAGTTGATAGAGTTGCAGATCCCATATTGCAGCTAACTTGCAAGAAGATTACTTGTTGAGTTTTAATGCTCTATCAAACAAGCATGATTTGCTATGCTGACTGAATCCTCTGTTTGTGTCCCACCACAAGTCTGTGTGAGGCTGGATGTTCTTCACATACTTTTAAAGAATTATTTTTATGATTATGAGTACACTGTTGCTGTCTTCAGACACACCAGAAGAGGGCATCAGATCCCATTACAGATGGTTGTGAGCTACCACGTGGTTGCTGGGAACTGAACTCACGACCTCTGGAAGAGCAGTCAGTGCTCTTAACCGCTTAACCATCTCTCCAGCCCTTTCTTCACATACTTTAACCCAAACATATATAGCATGTCAGACCAAATGTAGAAGCAGATGTGTTAAGGACTCTGTTTTCTATTAATCGTGGGTTTTAAATTTTCTTCTAAAAAAAACCCTACGTTTATGTTAATTTTATTATTATGTAATGAGTTCACTATTGATTTAAATGAACTGCTGAATAAATAATTAAAAAATCTCTGTGTTAATTTTTGGTAGTGTAAGTATCAAAAGCGAGATCCTTCCTAAAAAAAAAAAAAAAACAAAAAACAACCACCCCCCCCAACATTAGAAGTCTGGTAATATAGTTTAGTGGATAAAGAGAGTTGTTGGATAAGCCTGATGAGTTCAGTCCCCAGGACTCAGATGGTGGAAGGAGAAACCTGAGTTCCACAAATTGTCCTGTGACGTCCATATGTGCATTGTGGCATGTGTGTGTACCAGCCCTCACTGTGCTGGCTATTTATTTAAAAAATTTTTTTGTCAACTTGGCACAGGCTAGAGTCATCTGGAAAGAGGTAGTCTCAATTGAGAAAATGCCTCCATAAGATCAGGCTGTAGGCAAGCCTGTAGGGCATTTTCTTAATTAGTGATGGATGGGCGAGGGCCCAGCCCATTGTGGGTGGGGCCATCCCTGTGCTGGTGATCCTGGGTTCTATAAGAAAGCAGGCTGAGTAAGCCATGAGGAGCAAGCCAGTAAGCAGTAGACAAAGAACCAACTTCTACTAACCTAGGGCCTAGGATATTATGGAGCCTAAGGAAGAGTGTTGTTACCAAACTGTCCACTGGACCAGATTCTGGGTGCCAATGACGATTGAGTTGTTTGTGCTTTTTTAGGTGAGTAACCTTTGCTGAGTGTCAGTTGTCTGAGGGCTTCATTTAACTGTAATGTTATCAAAAATTTTAGAAACTGACGTCAGGGTTTATTTTTGAGGCAAATGATTGTACAAATGAAAGTACAGTGATTGTACTTTGTAGCACGGGTCCAACCCAGATGGTTCTGATAGCCGGCAACATTTATTAACGCATGGGCTATAGATGTTTCTGCCAGGTGTGGAGAAGATCATAGATACTGTAGATGGTCTTTCTAAGACCATCTAAGAGATTTTTTTTTTCTTGAGTTAAGAGGGAAACCAAGTTGCTAGGACAAGCTTCATTAAACTGAAAAGCTGCCTAAGAATATGAGGAAGGGCTAGAAATATTGATTGGTCCTGGATTCTGCAGCTGCTCTGTACAAGGGCTCTGAGTAGAAAGGAATGGCCAGCTGTGCTCAGTGACTGGAGCATTCTCACAGGCTAGTCCCCTGGACAGGTGTTACTTTTCATTGCCTATTGTTAGGAATGATCTTGGTTAGGTTCAAATCAATGGTACCTACTATAGGTGGTACCATTCCCTTGGCAGGAATCTTAGAATGAATGAAATGGCAAAAGGGGAATGAGCACAAACATTCATCATTGATTTCTTGATTATGGATGCTATATGACTAGCTGCCTTAAGTTTTGTGCTGTGACTTCCCTGTAGTGGTTGGTTATCGCCTAGAGCAGTAAAAGTAATAAAGATATTGGATAAACTACTCGTGATAGGAGTTGTCCCATGAGGTCTGTTGGAAAATGGGGACAAGGCTGGGTGCAGGACTCCTATGTGTTCATCCTTTTCCATAAGGGTAGCCTCTGTGTTCCCTGTGTAACTACAGAGAGTCTCTTGTATTTCTCTTTGTATTGGCTTTCAGACCATCGTTAGAATATTCCTTAATATGTAAGGTTAAGTTTCTGGTTGATTTCTTACAACACATTACACTTGAATGGGTCTTTAAAAAGACACGATGTTGGAGAACAGCATACGTGGAGAGCTAGCCCTTCCTGCTATGGCTGTATATCCGGCCAGACTGCAGTGAACAGTTGCTGGCATCAAGGGGGTCCTGCCTCTGAGCATCTTGAAGGTAGAAATGAAGTCAGAAGGCCTGACATGGAGCCCCATAGTAAGGTCCACATGGCTTTTCACCCTCCTGTCTACCGACAGGGTGATTTTTGTCACCAGGAGGAGTGTGCAGTTGAGGTCTCTGCTGAGTGCAGTGGGAGGGAGACAAATTGACCTTTCTAGACAGGATCCTCAGCATGGAAGAGTGACAGAACTGGAGACAGTGATTTGGAACTGCTCCTGGCTGGTGACTTACTTTCCGATCCCTTCGGTGGTGTAGATTAGGTGGTGTGTGTCTCCTTTATTGGTGAATGAAGATTTTTTTTCTGTCTGTGGACCATGTTTGAATGACTACTTGAGGCTCAGGGCTATGGTTGGTAATGTTAATGAACTGGCTGGTCCTTACCTCGCATAGCTCCCATGGACAGAACCACTGCTTTCTAGCCTGCTTGTGAGGCAGAGTGTTCACAGGTAGTCCAAATGGCTGCCATACCATTTGAAAGGTACTCGGATGCTCCTGCTCCTGCCCTGAGAAGGATGGCTGGGAG
Organism: Mus minutoides; assembly: GCA_902729485.2. Classification (NCBI taxonomy): domain Eukaryota; kingdom Metazoa; phylum Chordata; class Mammalia; order Rodentia; family Muridae; genus Mus; species Mus minutoides. Next base: position 273,051 of record LR750285.1, on the reverse strand, counting down.
TGATGTGCCACAGTAGAGAAACTTCCTTTAGTGTAGACTGGAATCATTAGTCATGATGCATTAAACTCAGGTTGAATCAAAATGAAGAATGGCCATGGCGAAATCTTGATTATCGGAAAGTTAGTCATTTGTTCTCTGAGTCAGCTTAATGGTGTATAATGTTCAAATCACTTTCTCTTGGGGCTAGGCCAAGAAGCTAGCATGATTGCCAGGGTTTTAGCAATGAGCTAATCAGCCCATGGCTTCCACAGTCCTGGCCAAGAATTTCTTTGGAATTAGTGATGTCACCGCATTAGACCCAAGCTCTCAGGTTTTGTTTGGTTTTTTCTTTTCTTTCTTTGTAAATGTTTTTTAATTTTTACAAATATATGTTTATGTGTATCATGTTTTGCCACCATGTATGTTTGCACCCCAAGCATGCCTAGTGCTTAAAGATATCAGAAATTGGTGTTAGATCCTGGGGCTGGAGTTAGAAGATTGTGAGTCAGTGCATGCGTGCTGGGAACCCAAACTAAATCTTCTGCAAGAGTTGCAAGTGCTCTTAACTGCTGAGCCATCCCTTTCTTCCTTCCTTCCTTCCTTCCTTCCTTCCTTCTAAAAATATTTTATTTAGCATTTTCATATATATGTGTATATATGTGAACATAAATATGTATATATGAACATATATATACACATACACATACAGATCTCTCACACACATATGGAACATATATGTGTTTGATCATATTCATGCCATTTATTCTCTTATCCCAGCCACTGCTTCTGGACTTCTTATTTTCCTTCTTTTCCTCAAATGTCCTCCTCTTTCTTTGATAATTTAAAACAACAATGTACTGGTTTTGTGTGTCAACTTGACACAGGCTGGAGTTATCACAGAGAAAGGAGTTTCAGTTGGGGAAGTGCCTCCATGAGATCCAACTGTGGGGCATTTTCTCAATTAGTGATCAAGGGGGAAGAGCTCCTTGTGGGTGGGACCATCCCTTGGCTGGTAGTCTTGGCTTCTATAAGAGCAGGCTGAGCAAGCCAGGGGAAGCAAGCCAGTAAGAAACATCCCTCCATGGTCTCTGCATCAGCTCCTGCTTCCTGACCTGCTTGAGTTCCAGTTCTGACTTCCTTTGGTGATAAACAGCAATGTGGAAAGTGTAAACTGAATAAACCTTTTCCTCCCCAACTTGCTCTTGGTCATGATGTTTGTGCAGGAATAGAAACCCTGACTAAGACAAACAACAAAACCTCCCCTGAATTTAGTTAGGGCTGGTTGAATGTGTATGGATGTGGGACTGTTGTGTTATGGAGCTCTTACAAGCAGCTGCACCCTGAAGAAAAGGACTACCCCTCCCCCAGCAACTACCTTTTTCTTTCCTCATCTCCCCATCCTTTCTTAAATCTTTTTACCCTCACTATCTGAGCCCCCTTTCCCATTATATGTATTCTCCTGTTCTCTCCCCATCTTAAGTATCTTCGACTCCCTGCTCTCATGAGCCCTTTCTAGCTTTCTGATCTCTATAGATAGTCCATGTTAAACATGTATTTCAATGGAGGACCCTTGTATCAGACAGAACCAAAAAGTTCCATTGTACATGAAACCAGGTATGGTGCTGTCTCCACCTGCACTTTTTTTCACCTTTAGGTTTGTTTTGTCATAAAATCCATATGAATTTTATGGTTGTTTTGTTTATTTCTGTGAAGAATGGTACTGGGATTTTGATTAAGATTACATTGGGTCTGTAGATTACTTTTGGTAGGACAGCCATCTTGGCAGTATTAGTTTTTCTGGTCCTTGGGAATGGGAAGTACTTTCATCTCGTGTTTTTCTCAATTTCTTTCCTCATTGTTTTAAAAGTTTTCATTATAGAGGTTTTTCCACTTCCCTGGTTAGGTTTATTCAAAAGCTTTTAGTTTTTGATGCTATAGTGAATGAGATTTTTCCTCCTGATTTCTTTCTCGGTATTTTTTGTCCTTGGCATGTAGGAAGTCTCCTGATTTTATCCTGACACCTTGATGAAGTCGTTTATCAATTATAAGAGCCTTTTCTTTATCTATTGAGATGGCCGTGTTTTTTTGTTACTGAGTCCATTTATGTAGCTTATTATGTTTATTGATTTACATATATTAAATGGTCCTTGCATCTCTGGTATAAACTCAACTCGATCATGGTGAATTATCTTTTTGATGTGTTATTGAATTTGCCTTGTAAATATTTCGTTGAGAAATTTTTCATCTATGTTTTTCAGTGCAATTGGTCTTTAATTCTCTCTCTCTCTCTCTCTCTCTCTCTCTTTGTGTGTGTTTGTGTATGCGTAGCAGTTTTTGGTACTCAGATAATATTAACTTTATAAAAAATGAGTATAACTTTCTTATTTGGAGATTTTAAATCTCTGCTGCAGTATCCGTGTTTGTTATCCCTCTGTTTACCTCATCTTGGCTTAACTTTGGAAGCCATAGGCATCTAGAAATTCACCTGTTTAGACTTTTCCAATTTAGTAGAATAAAGATCTAATGGTTTTCTGAGTTTTATTGGTCTTCTGTTGTAACGGCTCCCTCTCCATCTCTAATTCTATTAAATTGGGTTTTTGGTTGGTTTGGCCAAAGTTTTGTCAATTTTATCTTCAAAGAGTCAGCTCCAGGTTTCACTGATTCCTTCCCCTCCCACTCTATTAATTTCTCACGTGACCTTACTGATTTCCTTCTGTTGAGTGGGTTGAGATTTGGCTTATTCTTTTCCCGGGCTCCTAATTTATATCAGTGAGTTATTTATTTGAGATATCTCTGATTTCTTAATGTGGTTACTCGCAGCCGGAAACAATTCCCTATGACTGATTGCCTTGTGTCCCATAGGCTTTAAATGCTGTGTTTCCATTTCCGTTGGATTCTCTGCATTCAGTGGTGTTTAGTCTCTGAGTTTGTGTTGTGAGGTTTCTCTTGCTGTTGACTTGCAGATTCTGTTGTAATCTGAAAGGATACAAGGAATTATTTTTGTATTTGTTGAGACTTGCTTTTTGTCTCAAGTATGACAAATTTTAGAGAAAATTTCATAGGCTGCACAGAAGACCATGTATTCTGTAGTGTTTGAATGGAATGGTCTTTACGTGCCTATTAAGTCCATTGGCTCTATGGTGTCATTTAATTCAAATGTTTCTATTTTCTGTCAGAATGACCTGCCAGCTGGTGAGTATGGAGAAGTCATCCACTACTACTGTGCAGGGGTTAATTAGTGACTTTAAATCTAGTAGAATTTGTTTTATGACATTGGGTAGACCTGTGTTTGGGCCATGTATGTTCAGAATTATCCTCTTGATGGGTGCTTCCTTAATCAGTATGAGGTGGACTTCTCAGTAGGTTTGGCTTGATGTCTGTCCTGTCAGATATTAGAACAGTAAGTGGACCCTGCTTGTTTCCCAGGTTCATTTGCTTGGGGCACCTCTTTCTGTCTTCCCCCCCTAAGATCGTGTACTGTTATGTGGTCTATCTCTCCTTCCTTTTTACATCCTTTCTTTCCTAACTTTACAGAGCTAGAGTTATATGGGAAGATGACTCTTAATTGAGAAAATGCCTCCATAAGATTAGCCTATAGAGGGGCAATTTTTTATAGAGGAGCCAGTGCATTGGGAGTGGTGCCAGCCCTGGGCCAGTGTTCCTGAGTTGTGTTAAAGTGGGCTGAGCAAGCCATGGGGAGCAAGCCAGAGAGCAGCACTCCTCCGTAGTCTTCGCTTCAGTGCTTGCCTTGACTTCCTAAGCTGACTTCTCATCATGATGGCCTTGAAGCTTCAAGGAGCTCTTTTCTCTCAAGTTGCTTTGGTCAGTATTTGAAATCAAACTAAAACAAATAGTGTCTGTCTTTTGTAGTGAGATGTATTGTCTGGTGTCAGCAAATACATGGTTTCTGCTTTTTGATCTAGTCTACTTAATAGTCTGTGTCTTTTGACTGGGGGACTGAGACCATTATTATTATTATTTGAAAGGTTTGTATTGATTCCTGTCCTTTTGTTGTTCTCTCTGCCTTTCTCTGTCTCTCTCCTGTTTTACTACTATTTTAGGGTGGCTTATTCACTTCTTTGGTCCTGTAGATAGACTTGTTTTTCTCTTTGGTGTGTTTTCTTCAAGTATCTTTTGTAGAGATGAGTTATCATAGCTCAGTTAGTCTATTTCTATCGTGGAAAAATTTTATAACTCCTTCTATTGTGATGTATTCTTGCTGTGTCTCATAGTCTGGGTCAGCAGTTGTTTTTCAGAATTCATAACACATCTGTCGATAGCCTCCTGGCTTCTAAATTCCTTGTTGAAAAATTTCTGTTATTTTGCTGGGCCTAGCTTCCTATATAAGCTGTCTGTCTGTCTTGACTCTTATCTGTAGATTTGGTATTTTCAGAGTGTCTCCCATATGTCCCCATTTGTCCCTTCTTCTTTTCTGTTCTAGTTTCCCATCCTGCCTTCAGGTTCAGATGTTGTGTCCTCTCTTCACATCCATTCTACTGGGCAGACTCTCAACAGTGTGTTGACATATTTCTCCTCTCCAGCATTGCAGGCTGTGTTTCCTTAAGTATTTCTGCCTTTGCTGCATACCTGTCTCATAACTTACATTGCCTGCCTTATTTCGGCCAGCTGCCTGTGTTCGCAAGCAGGAACTCATTTTTTTCTTTGAACATACCTCCAAAAGAACTTAAAAATATCTCCCTTATTGTTTCCTTATGTGTGTCTGTGCTTGTGGATGCCTGCAGAGTCCAGAAGAGGCCCTCAGCCTGTGGAGTTGGAGTTGCAGGTGGTTGTAAACTTGCCTGAAGTGGGTGGGAACTGAATTCTGGTCCTTTGAAAAAGCAGCAAGAGCTCTTAGATGCTGTTCTTCCTCACTCTATCTCCTGAGTGTACTTACAAGCATTCTTTTTAGTTCTCTGTCTGAAATTTCATTGCCTCTCTCACTAGATGCTATTTCTGTAGGATTAGAAAACTTTGAGGAGCCATGTTGGCTTGTTGCTGTGCGTGTGTTAATTACCACACCGAGGCTTACATATCTGGTGTCATGACTGTGTTTGGTGTATTTATTTTTATCACCTATGTTCTTTCAGTTGGAGCATTTGCAATGTTTGCTTGGGACTGGATGTGGTAGAATTGTGTGTATGACTCAGAAAATAGTTCCTCTGTCTAGGAGTTCAGGGTTCCTGGTGAAATCTCCAGAATATTGCCTGAGCAGGATATTAACTGCAGGAGCAGCCACAGCTGCTTTTGCTAGCCAGTTAAGAATAGTGGGCCCTTTGACTTCAATAACTGTTGGCAGATAAACAACCAAGGATAGTACAGAATGTACTTTTTTAGTTAATAAGATTAGGAGCGACTGAACATTACAGTAGGTAAGCATAATGAATAGGTATTGAATTGATTCAGAAAAACAAGCTGATCTGATTAAAGTAGCTAGCAGGGACAAGTTGGGACACTGTTAGAGATTGTTAGAGCTATGGAAGGTTTTAAATACCTAACTAGAAAGGGAATAAGGGTGATAGAAAGAAGATGCAGGTAGAAAATAGGAAGTATTATACATGTTGCTGGAGAGTAGTAAAGAATGTTCTGGAAGCTGGAGAGATGGCTCATTGGTTAAGAGCTTTTTCTGTTATTCCAGGAGACTTGAGTTTGGTTCACAGCACCCATATATTGTACAGCCAAAGCTGTAACTCCAGCTTCAGGGGATCTGATGCCCTTTTCTGGCATCTGAGGGTACCTGCTCACACCTGACATTCACTCACACAAACAAAAATACATTTAAAAAGTAAATAAAGAAGAACCCCCTATGGTGAACTGAGTGGAGAAATGTAAATAGTCCTGAGACATATGCACAAGAGTGGAAAGTTAGTAGAAAATAATAAATAAAAAGAATGCTTATGGAGGGGCTGCAAAGATGGCTCAGTGATTATGAATGCTTGCTGATCTTTCAGAAGATCCAGGCTCAATTCCCAGGATCCACATGGCAGTTTACAACCATCTTAACTACAGTTCTCAGCACCCTTTGCTGGCACCGGGCACACAAGGACTGCACAGATGTACATGCACAAACACTCATCCATATACATACAAAAGCCCCGTAATTTAAGAAGAATACTTAATGGAGTGAATAGCTGGCATAGCTTACGCTTGAGTTGAAAGGTGAAGTTCTCAGATCCCTGTGACTCTAGCAGGCACATGGTTCATATGCAGGAAGGGCAGTTGGGATTTGTTGGTCTCTGCAACTTCAGTCCGGGTTGTGGTCAGTGGGAGAGGGGAAGCTGTAGGTCCTGTCCTGGTGGCTCCTCTGGATTCTTGTACTCCATTGTGGGCTCTTCTCATCTCTTCTGGTCTTCTTCAAAGCCAGGCTTTGTTGAACTGGTGGCAGGCAGATGGGCTTCCAGTTGGGCTATGATTCTCCACCCTCTTGTTTATGGACTTTTTTCTTTTTCCAGGATAAGATATTATCTTTGTTGTTTTTTCTCACTGAGTTTCACTGGTGACACTTTTAATTTTAGCGTTTGACCCAGAAGCCTTAGGACCTTATTTTTGAAAGCTTGTACAAGAAGAGCTTGGTTGGTTTTAAGATCTACCTTTTCAAAGCATAAAGTAGTAACACTTGTAGAATTCTGTCACTTCCCATCCATACTTTAATTCAAATGTTCTTGTTTACATTTCCCCTGCAGTTCTTTAAGTCTTATTGTCTCACTTTAGGGCCTCTGCCTTCCCAGTATCTCACTTTAGGTCCAGAGTGAAGATTGCCTAAGGAGTCTCAATTAGGGGGGCAGTTATAGACCTAGTCTCACCCCTGGAGTTCCTGTTCCTTGTCCTTTCCTGTTCATTATTGAACCCGTTACTAAGTGTACTTTGCTGTATTGTCCCACCAGACAACTCTTCAGGCTTGCCAAAGACATGCATGACTTGTTAATCCATTTGCCTCTCCATAGCATCTGGATCCAGCCATAGCTTCTTAACTGACAAGCAAAAACAACTTTAAAAAAAGATTTACGTTATCTTATGTGTCTGAGTGTGTGGCCTTCTTGTACATACGTGCACCATATGCATGTGGAGGTCAGAAAAGACCATCTGATTCCCAGCGCTTGTAAATAAAGTGTTTGCATGAAGATCTGAGTTTAGATGCCAGAGCCCATGTATGGCTGGCCAGCCTTTATCTGTTTTTCTATGCCTGTTATCTGCTGTAAGAGCCAATGTTCTTGATTATTTAAGCTGTCCTGTGTAACATTCAGCTAAGATCAAAAGTATTAAACAATATCCATATTTCAGTGTTAGAAAGGAAATGGACAATGACTCCTAGCTTCCCATTTCCCTTCCTGTTAAGATTAAAGAATAATAATATTTGGTTGTGCCTACCAGGCCTCTAAAATAATAATTTCTGACAAGTCTGACCTTTTGTTTCTATCGCTATTATTAACAATATTTGGTACATGGAAAAAAGAAAATTCTGTTTAAAAGGAATTCAAATTAATACTATATTGACATCTGATTCCATCTATAATATAAATATAACTGACATCTGATTCCTTTTATAATATAAATATAACTGCCTGTTTACTTCCTCACACTGTTCTGGTATAATATGAAGAGAATAGAAGATATCAATTTATCATCTACAAGTAAGAGTTATAATAGCTTAGATATTAAAGACCAGTCTTCTCTAGGGCTAGCCATGTCATATGAACTGATAGCTATAAAATCAAACTGGCTAAAATATTGCTAAAATGAAAATTTATAAATACGTTATTTTAAACACCCCAAATATAAAGTATTTTGTAGGTACAAATAAATGCATGGAAAAACACAGTTGATTTAGTTTTAAAATTATATATAATTTATTTGGTTAATTTACTTGTCTTCCTCATTTTCTACCTTCACTTTGTTAAGGTGGACAATACTTGATTATTTTAATTTCCAACATAATATTTCTATTATATGTGACATAGAAATGTCTTTTTATGTCACATGTAAATGTTGTATCACATATAAGTATTGTATCAAAAACAGAAAAAAAATCAGATATAAATGATAATAGCAGGTTCTTAGTTTGCCCCTGATTGGCCCGAACGGGCTGCCTAGCCCGTGGGAGCTGTGAACAAAGTTCCCAAGAAGAAGCTGCACCTGCATGGGCTGACAGTCGATGAAAAGCTCAGTGCTTGTGGGGAGCTTGGGATGGTAAAGATCCAGAGCCCAATTACAAATCATCTTACATTGTCTTCTTAATAATCAGCCATTGCCTACATTGTACATGACCTACTAATCTTGTGCTTAATCCTTTAAAGTGGAGAGACAGGCCCCTAGCTTCTGCCTACTCAAAAGCTAAGTCTGTTGTCACAGTAGTGTCTGAGGCCTATAACAGAGATTTTCACATTGATGTAAAGGTGTCTGTGACTTTCTATGTTCTGTAATACTTAATGAAATTGCTAATACATTGGAACATAGAATTAAGGGTATCCTCAGAGAGAAGACTTTCTGTTAATTGGGAGGCCAGGGTTCTCTGGGCTCTGTGTCTGAAGTGTGTGGTGTGTCTTCAGCAATATAGACTTATCTTCCACCCCTGGAGAGCAACCAAGGGCAATAGCTATAGTCTGTAATGCTCTGGGACTCTTTCGGACAACCCTGACCATCAGCTCAAAAGAGAACTTCTCATGCTGCGTGTTAGGGGTTTATAGGGTGGTCTTTGCCTCTTGGAGGGAACCTTGTCAACTCAGATGAGAAAATTCTATTTAAACTATGTATGCATATTTATATGCAGATGTCTGTGTGTTGTGTTTTTTGTGGATAGTTAATGCACGATTCCTGACTTTCAGATACCCTTAGTGTAATTTTACTTACTTCCCTCCTCCTCTGTGTTTCCCTCCTCCTTAGTAACTAGAGCTCCTCCCCCTTGTCCCCATTTACTTGGTTAGATCACTGGACCTCACTAGTCTCTTCCCTATTGCTCCCCAACCTTGTCCACCATAGCAATGGTTCCTTTTTTACTTCCCTGCCAACTTGGTCTTGGTGGATACTCTTTTTAATGTATGTTTGTATTCTGTTTGCAAGTATTTTGTGGAACATTTCTGAATCCATGTTCATTAGGGCTGTTGGCCTGCAGTTTTCTTTGTTGTTATTGTTGGGTCTTAACTTGCCTTGGTATTAGAGTACTATTGGCTTTGTAGGAGTCTGGGAGCATTCCCTCTGTTTGTTGCTGTAGATCTTTGAAAGTCTGGTAGTATTCTGCAGTGATGCCATCTGGTGCTGGGCTGGTTTCTGTTGCGATCTCCTTGTTTGTTGTGGGTCTGTTTTGGTTGTTGACTTCTTGGTTTAATTTTAGAGATTTGGGCAAATCTAGAAATTAATGCATTTCTTTTCCAGATTAATGAAGTACAAGTATTAAAAGTATTCCTGAATAATATTCAGGATTTCTTTGGTGTCTGTTGCAATGTGTTTCTTCATTTGTTGGATTCTGTTAATTTGGCCTTTCTTTTGGTTAATTGGGCTGAAGATCTTTTAGTCTTTATTCTCCCAAAGAACCCATTTCTAGATCCATTGATATTTTTACTATTTAATTGATTTCTGGTCTGGTTTTTAATTTTTTTGTGCTGTCAACTGGGTTAGATTTGGTTTGTCAGTTTTAAGTTATATTTATTGTGGTGAGATATGGGGATCCTAAGGAGTTATTTCAATTCTTTTGAGTTTGTAGAGATCTGGTTTGTGCTTCTGTGTGTTGCTGAGTGGAATGTATATTCTTTAGTGCTTGGATGGAATATTCTGTAGATATCTGTTAGGTCTGTTTAATGTATGATGTTAATTAATTATGATGTTTTTTTGTTTATTTTTTTCTCAGATGTCGTGTCTATTGGAGAATGTGGGGTACTGAAATCACTTACTATTAATGGATTAATGTTTTCAAATCCACTAGTACATTTTTTATGAAATCGAGTGCACCAGAGTTTGGTGGATCTATGTTTAGGATAGTAATGTCTTCTTGGTTAACTCTTCCCTTGATTAGGATGAAATGCCTCTCTTTATGTCTTCTGATTGGTTTAAATTGGAGTCTATTTTATCAGATTTTAGGAGAGTGGTGCCTGACTGTTTCCTGGTCCCATTTGATTGAGTACTTTTATCCATCCCTTTACTCTTATGTGATACCTATCTTTAAAGGTAAAATATGTTTCTTATAGACAACAGGTTGATAGATTTTTTTTTAATCCATTCAGTGAGCCCGAGTCTTTTGATTGAGAATTGAGACCATTGGTATTTAAAGTTATTGAAATGTGTGTGCTAATTTTCGCCATTGGGCTCTTGATGTGTGTGTCATTCTCAGTGGTGCTTTGTGTTTTAATACTAATGGATGCATATTCCTTTCCACAGTCTCTTGGCAATGCTCATTTCTCTCTTCAGCCCAAAATATTACTTCCAGTATTTTCTTGAAGTTTGGTTTATTGGATATAAACTTTTTAGAGTGTTTATGTTGTGAAAGTTTTTCTTCTTTAATTATAAATCATTTGGCTGAGATACTGGTCTAGGCCGGTATCTCAGTCTCTTAGGTTTTGGCTCACATCGCTCCAGGCTCTTCTGGCTCTTAAAGTTTCCGTTGAGAAATCAGGTGTTCGTCTGATGGGTTTTCCTTTGTATGTGACTTGTGTTTTTTCTCTTGAAGCTTTCAATACACTTTCTTTGTTCTGTATACTTACTTAGTGTTTTAATTATGATATGCTGTGGGGATTGTCTCTTCTGGGCTGATCTATTTGCTTGTTTATGTGCTTCTTAGATCTGTATGGTGTCTTCCCTTAGTTTGGGCAAGATCTTGTGGAGTATCTGGTCTATGTCATTGACTTGGGATTCTTCTCTCTCATATGCCTATAATTCAAAGGTCTAGGTTTTTTTCTGGTGCATATTTCCTGGATGTTCCTGTCTTGTAGATTTTGTTGTTGCTGTTGTTAAATTTTAATATTCTTCATTTCAGCTTGAGTCCTCTTCTTCAATGTTTGTATATCCCCGTTGGATTCTGTTTCAGTCTTGGATTGTTATAGCCATTTCCATCAGATGGATGTTTGTGTTTTCTTGGGATTTTTTTTTCCTTATTTCTTTTTAAACTTTGCAGTATGGGAACTGGTTACAAGTTCTGATGATAGATAGAGTCTTTCCCTTCAGGCCGATAGCAGTCTTGTCTGCTGTGTGTCTTCACAATTGATAAAACTATCAATGTGTCTTTTGTTTCTCAGGGACTCACTGTATAATCGCTTCTGAATTTTTAAGTCTTCATGTTTAAAAATCCCTTATAATAGTGTATGTCTTTCTTTAATAAAGATGGATCTTATAGTTTTTATTTTCATTTTTTAAGTATAGAATATAGTTTAGGGCATGGGGAAGGGAGTTGGGGGGGCAGGAGAGACAGAGCTAGTTTTTACTTTTTAAAAACTATGATTCCATAAAAAATACGATTCTGAGCATGTATTTTATAGGGAGAGAATGGACTTTTCCAAAGGGAATAGATTTCATATAAAAACCACAGCTTTAGTTGATTTTACAATTTATTAGTATCATTGGTGCATTTTTCCCTTTCTATAGTTTTCATTCATGTATTTAAGAAACCAAATTTTATAAATAGATACAAATACTTCGGAGCATGAATCTGGGTTTCCCAAGGGAAAAGGCCTTTACAAATGAGGATTTCAAATATAGCATGGGATCGCTTTTTCTATAGCTATGGAACTTTTTTATTTGATCTAAGGTTTTATTTTGTGTTTATGGGTGTTTAGCCTGTCTGTATTTATGTATACTTCCTATGTGGCTGGTGCCTGCTAAGGTGAGAATAAGGTGTCGGATCCCCGGGAACTGGAGTTATAGATTGTTGCACCATCATGTGGGGCTGGGAATCAAACCAGGTACCCTGGAAGAGCAGCTGTTGATCTCAACTGCAAATCCATCTCTCCAGCTCCCTTCGGTAGCTTTTACCTTAAAATAGATCATATATTATGTGAGCTTTTTACTGGGGAGCTACCAGATAAGGAACCAGTGGCAGACCAAAGGAATGATTTTACTGTTGTCTGCTTTGTCAGGCCAGTGAATTTATTGAGGTTACTTATCATCGGAGTATATAGGTGTGGGGCTCCAATAGAAGAATGGACAACTCAAAGCCAACTGTGTCACCAAAAAGCCCACAAAAGCTGCAACTGTGGAGTGCGCTGCATGACATTCAGGCAGCTCAGGAGGTTGGAGTGTCCTTTGGGTAGCTTGGTTGGAGAGTCTCCTTGTTCAGAAGGTGTTAACTGCTTCCATAACCATGTGGAGGGGGTCTTGTATATCTTATTAGTTTTAGGAACTTCTTGAGACTTGAGTTGTTCACCTTTTGAGTCTCATGGGCATCTCCTTTCTTACTTGTATGACAGTTTTGCCACAGTTTGTAGCAGGAGAGTGCTGCCTGGTATTTTGGCACCATGACATTTGGCATTCATGGCTGATCAGGAATGTTGATGAGAGTTTCCTCCCGGCTGCCTACACAGCAACTTCTGGCTCTACAGAGGCCAGCTACTACTTAACACCATAACAGTTTTTCCTTTTATATGAATTTTGCTCTATTAGGAGGCAAGGATGGAAGGGGCGAGGGCTCAGCAGACCAAATGAGATTAGAGAATTAAGGAGGGAGTTTTCAAAAATTACCTTTAGTTCTGACATAACCCCTAAATATTAAAAAATAATTCCTATTTTAACATCTTTTAATTTAGATGTAGTTCCTAGTTGTTTTTTTTAATTTGTAAATTGCCAAATTTATTGTTTGTTGTCTTTAGATGTTGTAAAATCTCAGTTAAAGAGGCTGCTCATTATGTCTTAAAGAATTCTATTACGATGTTCAGTTAAGCATACAAACAACAGCAACAGCAACAACAGTTTAGAGGTATTAAAGAACGTTCCCTATTGAGTGAATCAAGCTATAAAGGCAAGTTCTCTTAAGTTAGATCCTGTATTTGTTACTTTTCTGTCACTATGAGAAAACACCATGACCTGAAGCAATGTAGAGGAGGAAGGGTTTGTTTGAGCTTCCAGGCCATCACACTGGAGAAGTGTGGCAACTAGCGGCAGGCATGGCAGTGGTAGCAGGAAGTCAAGAGTTCGCATCTCAGCCTCAAGAGTGAAGCAGAGGGCAAATAGAAGTGGTGTGGGTCTTTAAAGTCTTGACGTTGATTTCTGGTGATATGCTTCTATTAAGGACACACTCTGTACGCCCCCTAAACAGTGGTACCAGCCAAGGACTAATGATATCCTCATGCAAACCACTGCAGATCAGATTTCTTGACCCCCCAGGTTCAGCTACCTTTCAAAAAACAAAACGAAACAAAACTCTTGTAAGTTGAATATATACACCTACCAAACATAAAATCAGCTGGAATAGGAGTACCAGCTTTTCTCCACAGATCCTTTCCTGCATGTTCCAGTGCGGTAACAATTCCATGGATTCTGTATAGTAACAGAACAAATGAAATTGTAAAGATACTTTTTAAATTTGGTTGGCATATCAGATAGGTGGGAAAGAACAAAGTGGGGAATATTGTTGATGGTCACAGATGCTGTTGTGATGACATGTTTGCTTTGGAGTCAGGGGAAGTGAGAGATCTGTTTGTAAGCTTTAGAAGATGTACTTAATAATCACAAGGATGGCAGGCCACATGCAGAAACAGACAATGTGTGGTTCTCTGCAGATGCGTGATTATGTAGAAAATCCCCAGGATATGTAGCACAACCTACTCTACTAGTGATCCATTAATTTTTACAATAAAAGATAAACTCAAAAATTAATTTTATTCTTGTGTATCATCAACATCTGGACACCAAATTTAAAATAGTGTACAGTCATTGGAAAATGAGGACATAGCTAGCTACAGATCTAACATAAAAGCATAGGACTTGAAGGCTGAAAACTTCAAAATGCTGATAAAATTATGGCAGATCTGAATTAATGGAGAGACATACAATGTTCATGGAATGAAAAAATTAATGGTATTGTTTCCAAATTATTATATAAAAAGCAGAGTAGCAGGATTAGCTAAGGTAAAACTGAAAAGGGAGTGTAGAAAATTCTGTCCACCCTAAAGATTAACTTTTTTTCCCCCCTAGACATGGTCTCACTATGTATTATTACCAGATGATCTGGGACACACAAGAAATCCACCTGCTTCTGTTTCCCAAGTGCTGGGATTAAAGGCATGCACCACCATTCCCCTCCAAGACTACTTTATAGCTCTATAATGAAGATTATGTGGTACTGCTCAAAGATAGACATGTACATCTGTGGTGCAGGACAGCAGATCCTGCAGATACTTTTCTGCATATAAGTTTCTCAAGTCCACAAGCAAGGAATGGAGGCATGATGACCATGCCAGCCAATGGTGTGAGAACAATCCTTCAGTCTGTTGCTCATGTCATTACAGAGTTAACTCAAAATACAAGTCAGAATCAATCTGAAATTCCAACGTTTAAAACTCAAGGAAAAGAATAAGGGAATTCTATACTTGACTCAAACTTTACCTGGAGGAGAAAAATAAATTAAATCTCATCAGAATTAAAAAGGATTATGTTCATAGAATGAGAAGATAATTTTTTTTTTTTTTTTGGTTTTGCGAGACAAGGTTTCTCTGTATAGCCCTGTATGATAGAAGTGGATCCCTCATACATTGCTGTCTGGTGTGTGACATGGGTCAGGTGGTGCTTACAACCCTAACCAGCAACTACTGCCACATAAGCTAGTTATATAAACTCTTGGGCATTTGTCCCAGAGAAATGAAAGCTCTCTTTATTGAAAACCTATTCACACATTATCTACAGTATGTCCTTTGAAGTAGTCAGAAACTGGGGAAAGTCTGGGTAGGTGTTCTTCCTTGGAGGGACAAATAAATCAACAGAAAAACACACCTGTGACATTGTGCCTAGCCAGCAGTGAAAAGGACTGAGCACAAATAGAGTGTCCTGGTGAATCCCAGGAAAGTAAACTGGCCAAAAATTGATTTCCAAAGATTTATACTGGATATCCTACTTTAGTGTCATTGAAATTGACATTCTGGACACAGAGCCAATGAGAGGTTGTGAAGGACCACGGAGTAGCTTTTGGAGGGGTGTGACTATAGCTCTGAGAGCATTGTGATATTTCCTTGAAGGACGGTTTTGAGTTGTAACTGCTAGTGTTAATACCGTGGCTCTGATATTAAGATTGTCTTAGGAGGAAACTCAGGTAAGGGTATGTAAAGCATGTGGATTTATGGTTACCTCAAAATCCGAAGCATAGTTACAAAATGGGAGCTGCATCATACTGATGGTATCAAAGAGAAATGCAAAGTAGAGGCAGGTCATGTGACTGAGAGGCCATGGCATCTGAGGACAGGAAGAGAAGGCCAATGGGAGAATTCAGCTTTCCTTTGGATAGACTAGGAAACCATTGCAGGATTATTTAGAGATTATGAATGGACTGGTCCCTCACTGGATGACTTTGCCAGCTATTCCAGGGGACTGGGAGAGAAGGTGGAACCTATTATTAGGTGGTTATTCCATTAGCTCAGGGAAGGCATGATGGTGATGGCTTCCAGGGTAACAGGGGTAGAGATGGGAGGGGAGTGGGTTCTAGGTGTAGTCTTAAGCAGGGGTCTCAGGGCCTGCTTAAAACCTTGGATATATCACTAGGAAGAACACCCACAACCATAACATGTATGCAGAGAGTCTAGCTCAGACTTATACAGGGTCTGAGGTTGTCCCTTTAGTCTCCGTGAGCCCGGCTTAGTTGATTCTGTGGGCTGTGTTCTTATGGTGTCCTTGACCCCTCTGGCTCTTACAATCCTTCCTCCCCCTCTTCCACAGGGTTCCCCTGGCTTTGCCTAGTGTTTGGCTGTGGGTCAGCATCTGCTCCCATCAGTTGCTGGATGGTGCCTCTCTAATGACAGTTGGGTTAGACACAAATCTAAGCTTATAAGAGAATAATCATTAGGAATCAGGGTGTCTCTGACTCTCTTGCCTGAACTTGGGATTCTTATTCTCCTATTGGGTGGCCTTGTTCAGCCTTGATATGAGGGTTTGTGCCTGCTCTTACTGTAATTTGTTGGCCATATTTGTTTGATATCCCTGGGAGGCCCACTCCTTTTTTTTTTTTTTAAAGGGAAATGGAAGAGGAATAGATGTGGGGGAGGAGGGGAGGTGTGTATGTGTGGGACTGGGAAGAGTGAGGGAGAGGAAACTGGTCAGGATGGAATGTGTGAGAGAAGAAGAAAAAAATAAAAAGAAATAAGTGTTTTAAGTGGGGCGTGGTGTACAAAATACACAGCTCTCAAAAACAAAACAAAACTAAACTAAACCAAACCAATCAGTCAAGCAACCAAACAACTAAACAACAACAACAAAACCAAAACCAACCCCCCAAATCCCTTGGTTATGCAGAGCCGTAGGATGGAGAGGCAGGAGGCCTAAGGTCGCAGCTTGAACATGTCAGGTGGGAGCCAGCAGCGAGTGCTGTCATGGGTTTGGTTTTAGCAGAGGGTTAGGATGTGGTAAATCAGTTTAGGACTGACTTAACACTTGGTGGATGGACAGGGCATACAGAACCAATGCCCAGGGCAAGGCTAGATCAAAGTTTGGAGGTGGCTTCAGGAGGCACTGGCCTTGGAAGTGTGGAGTTTCTGGAGGTGAAGGCAGGCTTTGTCTAAGGGAAGCAACGTGTGGCTGGAGGGAGGGTCCTGGAGACAGCACTGATGGCTGACTGACAGCTGACAGTGTTGGTTGGTGAGGTAACTCACAGCTTTCCTGCAGCTGCAGAGAAGGTTAAGGTTTGGGGAAGTGGCTCACTGGGGAAAATGATTTTTTTTTTTTTTTTAAATTTTCAAGACAGGGCTTCTCTGTGTAGCCCTGGCTGTCCTGGAACTGATTCTATGGGTCCTCAAACTCAGAGATCCACCTGCTTCTGCCACCTAAGTGCTGGGATTAAAGGCATGTGCCACAACTCCTAGGTTGGGTAAAGTTATTAGTAGGCAAATATGAGACCTGAGTTCGGTTCTCCAGCACCCACATGAAAGCCGTGAGTGGTGGCATGCCCATCTAAGGTGGAGAAGCGACTGAGGAAGACATCTCAGCATTCACCCCTCCCTGGTCACCACACATTCACACTGAGAAGCACATCACACAACATGGATCCACCACACGAAGGAAGGAAGTAGGTGGTGCTCAGGATGAAAGTAGGACTGGCAGGAGATTTTTCCCCACTAAGGTAATTTTATATTAATTTTTTTTACATACAGAATACATAATGATGGCTGCTGTAGTGATTTTTAATATTTATTATTGAACCCGCCCTCGCCTTTTCTCATCTCCATCCCCCCCTCATGACGGTCTCATTTTCCCCTACATAGTTCTCTTCTCATCTGTCTGTCTTCTCTGCATCTGAGTCTCTGAAAGAGGAATTTTATATGAATTTGAAAATCCTTTTTTCCTTTTCTTTTACATTTACTTATGGCATATGTGTGGGCCACATGCACATGTGTGTGGGCCGTTTCTGTGTTTGTGTGCTCCTGAGTGTGTGTGTGTGTGTGCGCACGCGCACACTTCCACATTCAGTGTGTGTCCATGTCATGACACACATGATATTTAACCTGAGTTCTAAGAGGCCTCCTCATGCCACTCAGAATTTGTGCTCATTGGCCCAGTGTTGGATGTGTGATTAGAGGGACAACTTGTGGAAAATGCTTTCTCTCTGTTCATCACGTCAGCTAAAGAGGACTGAGCTCAGTTGAGTAGCGAGTGCTTTTCGTTGCTGAGTCATCTTGCTGGCCCCCTTGAAGCAGACATTTTTAAAAGTGCAAGATATATGAGCCTTTGTTTGGTGCGTTTGAGGATCTAGCTAGCTGCAGAGGAGAGGCTGCCGGAAGTGCCCCTCCCATCTCTGTCGCTGTCCCCAAGACAGGCGCCTCAAGGAGATCTGAGAGAGTGCTGGGTGCCATGGAGGAGGTAATGGGATAGGGGACAGATGCAGACAGGATTGGAGACATAAAACACTGTCTAAGTGAAGGGCAATTGTATTTGAAGTAATTTGAAGATTGACAGGAAATTCATAAGAGAATATGGAGTTCCATTTACGATGGTAAGGGATCGCCTCGTCCATGGCTTCCTGACCTCTGCAAGAACCGCAGTTGCTGCTGGAACAGCTCCAAAACATGAAATGTAAAATGGAATTGAATAATCTCTCCTAAATCAATTTTGTGAGCCAAATGACCTACAAAGCGGTGTGATATAGTGCAGGTGTACGGCACAGAGAGCGCTGTCTGCGGAATACATTACAGCAATTGGGGCTGAAGATAACCAAATGCTGCCTTTGGTTTCTGGAACCTGCTCTCTAGCTAACCTCCACCAAGCTGTCGGGGCGTGTGTCTGTTTGCTTTGGAGCGCTGATTGGAGTCCCGAGGGCCACTCCACTGGGCGTGAGGAGAGCTCTCCGGCCGGCCAGTCCTCCTTAGGAGCACTCAACTGCTGCTTTGCATAGTGTGGGCTTGGGCACGGATGCTCTTAGGCTGCTTCCTGAAAGCCTGGCTCTGGCTCCTTCCTGTGTTTCTATAATGTTGCTGTTTATACTGAACCTGGAAATGCCTTGGAGCTTAGGGCTTTATCCTTAGAAGCAGTGGTCTCCTAGTCAGGTCGATGCTGGACCCAGACTGGATGCTTGGTTTCAGCGGGTGGTTTGAAGGTGAGACATTGCTCTTCTTACCAGCTAAGATACTGGACTACATAGAGATTCCTGTGCTCCTTTGGGTCCTCACTTGGCTGGACCATCCTCAGTGGGCTTGGAGACAATGAACTCTAGCTGTTCCTTGGGGACCAATAGTTAATGGCTGTTTTTGTTTTGTTTGGAGATTCCTGGGGAAACTGACAGCCCACTTCCACCTAACTTTACTTTTTGAGGCATTGCAGAGGTTTCTAGAACTGGTTTGTAGGGGAAGTGGCTGCCAAAGTGGACCTCTACTGGAGAGTCAGCTATCTGGGACTACCAAGGACCAGGGATCTGCATATGCTTTTGTGTGGTCATGTGCAGGCTCATCTATTTCTCTCCCCTTCAGCTTTTTAAAAGCCTAGAGACCATTCTTAATTACATGCCACACAAAAACAGCATGTCAGCCATCTTTGACTGACCTTCTTTGCTGCCATTAGCCCAGGAGACAGAAGTAAAATGTTGAGCTGGCCACAGTGTCATTTACTGAGTCCACCCTGGAGTGAGAGCACAGAGCATGCCCAGTGAACTCTGGGGTCGTTTGTGGACTTTGGTGTCAGAAATGACCATTACTTGTATGTGTTATAGACTACCACCATGCAGGCATTGAGTTGTCAGTACAGTCTTTATAGATCCACCATCCCATGACTACAGAACACCGGAAGCAGTGGGCACGTCTTTCCTTTTCCTGGAGCAGGAAAGCTCCTGGGAGTGGAGAGTTCTGCCATACCCTCTAGCCTGGAAAGGTAGAATTTCTAGGGGGTGGGAGGCTCATAGCCACTGGTATGACCCCATAACTTTAGCATCTGGGAGTGTTGGTGACTCTGTCTGCCCTGCCTGTCTTCAAGCCACTGATCTGCAGGGTGGAGTCATAAACATGGCCTGACAGTTCAGGCTTTCCTTTCTTTGCCTCTCCATGCTCCCCAGTTCTTTACCAACACTTTCTGTTCCTGTCTCTTCCTAATTACCCCTCTTTGTAATTCATCCTGTCCCTCTCCCCAGAACCTGTCAGTGCTGTAGAATGAGGATGGTTTTGGCTTCATGAGCAAACTCTGGTTCAGGGGGCACAAACATTGGCATGAGGAAGCCTCTTAGTATATCAGCTGAAGGGGCAGGTAAGAGATGGCTGGAGGCTCTTATGGCTGTGAGGCCCGGGTGGCTTGTCTGATCTCTGAAGCTTTGGTGCTAGCTCTGAGGCCCACCCTGGCCCACTTTGGTACCTAAATGTGCACATTCCCAGCTATGAGAGGGAAGGTGAAAGAAAGGAAGGGAAGGTGAAAGAAAGGAAGGGAAGGAAAAAGTGGAAAGGAAAGGAAGAAGGAGGAGGGAGTAAAGAAAGGTGAAGGAAGGAAGGAAGAAAGAAAGCAAGCAAGAAAGGGAGGAAGGAAGGAGCACACATCCTAAGAGCAGGGCACTGAGTCCAATAGAAGCCCCAGAAAGGAATGTTGCTTTGTCTTCAGAGGCCAGGCCAGAGGGTCTCAAACTCTAATGTGTACAAATCCCTACTGAGCTTTATTTAGTGTGTGAGTGTTTTTCTGCTCGTATTTCTGCACCATGTGCCCACATTGTCTGTGGAGTTCACAAGAGGGTGTTGGATCCCTTGGAACTGGATGGTTGGCAGTCTCTGTGTTGGTGCTGAGAATCGAACTCAAGTCCTCTGGTAGAGCAGTCAGTGCTTTTAATATCTGAGCCATCACTCCAGCCTGTCTCCTGAATCTTAAAAATTGTGATCTAGATCCAGTAGATATGGGGATGGGGTGTCTGCACTTTTGATGTCCATGCTATGAGAGGCTCTGGCTCAGACACACGATGCTCTGCAGATGTAGTCAGATTTGCTCCAGAGGGTGGCTGCCAAGTACAGTTTGGGTTATTAGGGTCATGATATTCAGTGCGGTGGGGGTTCTGAAGGAGGGAAAGGTCCTGCTTTCCTGGGTACTGCCTGTTTGCTGTTATTAGGCTCCTGTGAGGGTATAGGTGGGGAAGTGCCAGGAGCCTCTGTGCTTAATTATCTGCTTAGGTCCAGAGTCCCATCCTCATCCCATCCTTATCCCAGCATCATCCCAACACTGCTTCTGCATCCCTGGGCAGCCAGCTGGCTGCTCACAGGGGAGATGGACACTGAGGATTAGAATGGCCAAGATGTGTGGATCCCTCTGGGCCAAGTCACAGGGTCTTGATTTTCCACAGGCTTCTCTGACTTCATAGTCCCTATTTACTGGAAACGATAGGATGGAGAAGGTGAGCCTGGCTCAGGGAAGCCTGAACCCTGCTCCTCCTCCATGCTTCTTCCTATGGCTCCATGAGCAATACTATTCACAGGCCTGGTGTTTGGAAAGAGTTTTAGTCTAGCCCTGTGGGAAAGGGGTTATAGTGTGTGTGTGTGTGTGTGTGTGTGTGTGTGTGTGTGTGTGTGTGTATCCGGGTGGATTGCAACAGTAGCCTGCCTCACCGAGGAGATGAGTCATGTTCTGGTCACCCTGAAGGTGTCCTCAGGCTTGTGGCTATCTGGTGGGGGAAGGTATATGTGTGTGTATGGGGGGAATCTGAGGGCTTTTCAAAGTCTTGCCCAGATTACGTTGCTTGTGGGATGTATTTGTGACACAGTTTTAGCCAATAAGTCAGGGAGGACAGTATCCGTGGTTTGGACATTATAGGACTTTTGGAATTGTTTTTCAGAATCTTACATGTTTAGGACATAGAGTGAAGGGACCATCTTTAAACTGTAATGTAACTTATTATTGATAGTGAAAAGGTCAGTCTCATTTAAGTAGAGCCAGAAAAGCCAGTCAGCACAGCATGTGGAAGGGAGAGTTTGGTAGAGAAAAGGGTTAATCCCTTCCTGGCTCAGAAACACCCTGAAGGATACCATCCGGGAGCTAATGCATATTGATGGGTGTGACTCATATGGCTCTGGAAGCTTTTAGGCCCTGGCCCTGTTTCAAGACGGACTCCAGACGCCACTGCCTGATCTTTCTCTGGTAGGAAGAAACCTTTGTCCCTGTAGGGGCCTTTGCACCACTCAAGGAAATGTTCATTGTCTAGAGAGCTCTGCTTGTGGATAGGCGTGGCTGTGTGGCAGATCCGCTGGGCACATCTTCAGCACTGTAGCTACAGGCAGAGGGAGGGACCCTGAGGGGTGAACTGTGGAGCCTCAACCTGGGAAGTATGGTTGCAAAGATGGGCTGGCTCCCTTGCTTGCTAGATAGAAGACTTTTGTGCAAACTGCTTAGCAGTCTTGTGCCTTAGTTTGTGAATCTGTGAAGAGGAAAGAGTGGTCTCAGATCTGCCGAATTGGTGTGAGGAGTATAGCATTATGGAAGATACCACACGTGGCAGGTGCTCACCAAGAGGTGCTTAATGAGGTTGTGATCCACTAATGTCAAGAGTTTTCATGTGTCCAGAATTGATTGACCTGTCTCTGTGTCTGTCTGTCTCTGTCTCTGTCTCTGTCTCTCTCTGTCTCTCATGTTCAGTGTCCTAAGCTGAACATTCATCATTGGAATTAAGCAATATTTTTGAGTCAGAGGTTATATTCTTTGCTCTTTTAGGACCAAGCACATCCCATACTATGGCAGAGAACATACGACTTCTTAAATATACTACAAGTAACCCAGTGCCCCAGATAACAGCCTCTGAGTTGTGCTGCCTCTTGGACACACCTCCCCGTGGACACACCTTTGCCCTGTCATCTGTGACAGGTTTTCAGGATTTGATGCTGCTGTGAAAAAGTTGCATTTCTCCCTCTAGGAGTAGACAGGGACCGGCCTCTTTTTCTTTGATCTCTTGGTTTTTTTTGTTTTGTTTTGTTGTTGTTGTTGTTGTTGTTGTTTTTAAATGTTTTATTTTAGAGTTGTAGGTTTCTAGACCCATTGCAAAGATTATAGAGGAAATCTACATACCCCACATCCAGGTTGTCATTTGACATCGGCAAAGCACACTTGTCCTGGTTACCACCACCACAGAGGCACTGCTACTAAGATCTGTTCTTGAGGGTTCCTCAGTTTCCCTCTCTTGTCCTTCCCTTTTCCAAGGTCCCATTCAGGGGGCACATTACAGGTAATCCCCATCAGCTTAGGGATCTTCCTGAAGGTGATGGCTTCTCACACTCCCCCTTTTTTGTTGTTCTCTAAAGGTACACACACACACTCACACACACCATACACTCATATACCATGCACACATACACACAACATGCACACATACACACAACATGCATCTATACATAATACATACACACAAACTACACACACACAAACTACACACACACATATACACATACACACCACAAACACATAACACACACACATTCACATATATACAAAATACACATACACACTATACGCACATATACATACCATACACACACACACAAAACCCTCCCTCTAAGCTTTATGTGTATGGGTGTTTTGTCAGCATATATGCCTGAGCACCATATGAATGCAGTGTCTGCAGTGGCCATAAGTGGGGTAAGCTACCATTTGGCTTCTGGGAATTGAACCTAGGTCCTCTGGAAGAGCAGCAGTGTCCCTAAGTGCGATCTCTCTCTCTCACCCTCACTCTCCTATTTTTGATGCCCTTGACTATTTTTCAGAATATTCTTTACTGACCCCTGCTGGGGTCCACTGCAGGTGGCTCAGGGTCCTGGGGGTTGGGGAAAAGGCAACATGGGAGCATCATTTGTCTCATATAAGGAAGCACAGTCAGCTTAACTTAGAACTGAGACGTGGGCCTGAACACATGCTGGGGATGTGCTTCTAGGTTCTCCAGCACGGTGACTGTTGTCTGTCTGTCTGTCTGTCTGTCTCTCTCTCTCTCTGTGAGTGTGTGTGTGTGTGTGTGTGTTTGCCATAGTATTTGGGGAAAAGTCACTGTGTGCAGAGAATACTTCTAGGGATGTGTGCTTCACTTCAGTGAGCCCAGAGTCTCTTTATGCACACTTTGGAAATAGCCTTGGATATTTGGGTATTCTTTCCTGTTTATTGGTATGAAGTCATTTATTTTATACTTTGGTTTATAGTTGTTTTATACTACTTTATTTTTTTAAATTATTCCAACTTTAGACTTGGGGAGTTCTTTCAGTTGACTGCTGTATCTTTTTACTATACCTTCATCAGTGTGTGTGTGTGTGTGTGTGTGTGTGTGTGTGTATGAGAGAGAAAAAAGTATGTGTATGTGAATGTGTATGTGAGTGTGTGTATGTGTGTGTGTTGTTAAGGACTTTTTCCTTCCTAGGTTTTATGGACTAGGCTCACTTTGTGTATTTCCTGCCCCTGTCCCGGACTCATCCACATCTTATCAGCAAATAGTAAAAGAAGCCAATGTCAGAGTGGTGAGTCTGATTGCTCTACTGGGTTTGGTTGCTTTTGAGTCCTCTTACTTGACTGATCCATGAAGCTATATGTGGCTCCCAGCCTCTAACTCTTGCCCCTTGTCAGTGGGTCACTTGCTTGTGAGTAAACCCTCCATCTAACAGGGAGGCAGCTGCTTCCCACTGCTCACCATTCCTGCAATGCTCAGCCAGAACACAGGCTTGAGTGGACTCTGTTTCACCTCTTGCCTACCAGACAAGTCATCTCCAGAATGGCTTAGATGAGCACTGTTGACCCACCCCTTTAGTGAGAAGTTCTACTCTTTTTATGCTAGTGAAGGCTGTATTGTCAAATTCCACAGCCTGTCTTAGGATGATTCTCCAAGGTTCTGAATCATTCCTGTAAATATTTCACACCATCAGGTTTACATTTAATGCTATAAAATTTTATAAATTCTGGTTAATTGCTTTATATCTTTATAACTGTCATTACAGTATCATTCAGGGCAGTTTTACTGCCCTAAAAATTCCTTATTCTCTCCCTAGCTGTCCCCCTCCCCTTCCTGGCTACTGATAACTACTGATCTGTTTTCCAGCTTATTTTGCTTGTTCCAGAATGTTATATTGTGGGAGTCACACAAAACATAACTTCCAAACTGGCTTCTTTCACTGTGGCACCCATTGATTTATGAATCATCTGTGTCTTTGTAGCCAGTCAGCTCATGTCTTTTTATTGCAGATAAGATTATATGAATGGACCCCACCTGCTTACCCATTCATCCATCAAGAGATATCTTGGTTGCTTCCATTTTTGACAGTTTAAATTAAGCCAGCATTAACATTTGTGTATAGACCTTTGTGTGAGTGTATCTCATCTGGGGATATTCCAGGTAGCAAAATGGTGGGGTGCTATGGTCAGAGTGTGTTGTTTGTAGGGAACTGTCCAGCTGCCTTTGAGTGATCCCAACTCTGTCTCATTTCCCGCCTCTACCACATGCCGTTGAGAGTTCCTACATCTCTGTCAGTGTTTGTCAAGTATTGTTGGTTCTTTGTATTTTAGTTCTTGTATGGATAAGGTTATAGTTCTTTGCTTTAATGTGTTGCTCCCTGACTTTACTGGGTTTTTAATCTGGTGGCCCAGTTTTGAAAACTGATTCTCTTGGGCCTCTCTCTTCCCTCAGATGACTTGCCTCTTGAGTCTCCTCAGTAGGAGACTCCTCAGTGTAAACAGTGGTCTGTGGTCAGTTAGCTTGATTTTCTCTTGATGTCTACACACCTACAATAATTATGACTACACATTTCTAGTGAGGTTGCTTCTACTGCATAATTTATTTGCATGCTATCGAGCCTTTACAGTGAAGTGTCCATCTAGGTCAGGAGAATTTGGGGGTGTGTGTGAATGTCTAGACTATCAATTGTTCTGTTGTCCCAGTTTGCAGCATGCTACTATTGCTCTGACATTGAACTTGGTCTCCTTTGATCTTTCACAGCAAAGCCCAGTTGGTTAGTACCTTGGCCTTTCTTTCCATATCTCTGGCATTGGCTTGCAGCCTGCCTCTACAGCTTGCTGACCATGGGTCCCTATAGTGTGGTTGTTGCTCCATCCAAGCTGGGCTGAGCCTCTGACCTTGCTTGTGGTTTTCCCCTGCCAGGTTTGCTCTTCAGAAGACTATATGCCTAGTTCTGTCCACATGTCAACAGCACCTTGTCTTTTGCATAGCTCTGCTTTACCTGGGAGGAGGCCATGTTTGCCTTTGCACCTTACGAGGGTGTAGGCTTCCATTCAACCACTTATCAAAGCCGGCTACAAACCTGTCTTCTCTCCTTGTAGTGTGACTCCCTGCCACCTTTCAGGATGGTTTGAGTGTGTGTGTGTGTGTGTGTGTGTGTGTGTGTGTGTGTGTATGTGTGTGTGTGTGTGTGTGTGTGTGTGTGTGTGCAGTGGGAAGGACTCGATAGTGTTCCCCCCCCCCCTCTACTCTGCTGTCTCAATCAGGTCCCTGGGGTTTTATTTCCACAGCAGCACCAAGAAGCATGGTGGCAGAGGTGTCAAGCACAGTGGCATGTGACTGTCCTCTTCACTAGGGTTCTCGGTGGACACATGCTTGATCCCTTTTGTCACAAGCAGATCCCTGTGCTGGGGAGGGATCCTATCTGTAAATCTGCTCCAATAGTTCCTCTTAGGACTTTTTCTGATGGGGATCTCTGTTAGCTGTTTTGTAATGCTGTTGTAGTTAATTTTCCTGTTGCCATTTTAAAGAACTCTGACAATAGGGCTGGAGAGATAGCTCAGTGGTAAGAGCTCTGGCTGCCCTTCTAGAGAATGAGGGCTGGAGTCGCAGCCACCTGCATGGCATGGCAGCTCCAACTCCCTATTACTCCCATCCCAGGAGATCTGTTACCCTTTTCTGACCTCCATGTGTATAAGGTGCATATGTGGTGCACAGACATACACATGGACAACACACTCATAAGAAAGTACTTGGCAAAGCAACTTAAGGAAGAAAGAGTTTGTTTTGGCTCACGGTTCAAGACCACAGTCTGCCATGGTGGGGAGCTTGGTGGTCGTGGTGGCAGGAGCTTGGGCATTGCAGCTTCAGTCAGGAAGCCAGGGATGAGGCATACTATGCTCAGCCTGCCTTCTCTTTGGGGATGTAGAGGAATGGTGCTGCCCATTTTTAAGGTGAGTCTGCCCACCTCAGTTAGCATAATCTAGACATGTGACCCGGTCCTCAGGTCAATCAACAGGGCCTGCAAGAGAGAGAGTAGGGGACTGAGGGGCAAGAGACGCTAAGAATGGAGACAAGACAGTTTGTCTGATCAAGTCTCAAGTCTCGTTTATTGGAAGGCAACTATGGGTATATATGCACATGATGGAGAGTGCAGCTGGAGACCCTTAACTACAAGTCCAGGATGTAGAGGAGAAAAACAAGATGTTATCAGAGTGTGTTCAGCTGTAGTGGGCTTCCTGAAAAAACATCATGCTAGGAAAACAAGTCTCTCATGGGGTGGAAAAGTAAATAGCCCGAGATGGCTGCAGAGATGATAGCTGCTTTCTGTTAAGAGTTGGCTCCCAACAGTCATGGTCAAAGGCTAATCTATCCAAGATAATCTCTCATAGATAAGACTGGGGGTTTGTCTCCTAGGTGACTGTAGAGTCTGTAGACTTGACAAACACCACCAACCATTACAGTTGCTGTGATTAAAAACAACAACAACAAAAACACCACGGTAAAGTAACTTAGTGGCAGGAAGAGCTGTTTTGAATAGTAGTTTGTCTGAAGGCATGCAGTTTGTTATGTCTTGCTTGTCAATTTCACACACCTGAGAAGAGGGGCCCTCAGTTCAAGAATTTCTTCTATCAGATTGGCCTATGGGCATACCTGTGGGTACCATGTAGAATGACCAAGCCAACTGTGAGTAGTGTTATCTCCGGGCAGGCAGGCAGGCAGGCAGGCAGGCCTGGGCTGTTTAAGAAGGCAGCTGAGCCTAGGAGCAAGCCGGTCAGCAACACTACTCTGCGGTTTCTGCTTCAGTTCCTGCCTGAGCTCCCACTGGAACTTCCCTCAATGATGGACTGTGACCTGGAAGTATAAGCCAAAGAAATCCTTTCCTTCCCCAAGTGGAGCATAGTCCATCATACAAGGAGGGTGTGGCACAGGCAGCTTCATGGTGATGGGAGCATGCTGCTGGGACTCCTCATATCTAGACAGATTAAGAAATAGGAGGGCAGGAAGTGGGGCTAGGATGTAATTTAGTAGGTTCACCTCTCTTAGAGTTTCCACTCATCAAAGCTAGGCCTCACCTTGTAAAAGTTCTACCTTTCCTTCTACCAGCTGGGGACCAAATGTTCAAACATGTAAGCTTGTAGGAAAGTGTTGGCATGTGATATATATATATATATATATATATATATATATATATATATATATATATATATATATTATTGGGTTCTTATACCTCTACCTCCCTTCCAATCTTTATTCCACTCTGATCCCTTCCAGTCCTTCAACACTAGGTAGGAGAGAAAGAAGATTAAAGAGAAAGGGGGACATAGACCTCCTTAGGTTACTTCCTGCTGATTAGGGATGTTGGGTTCCTGGGGCAAATCCAATCTTCGACATCAGAATATTCAGCAATAGCAAACCAGCAAACACAGCAGCAGGGGGAGCAGCAGTCATCAATGGCTCTCTTGGGCCTCTCCCATTTATAACCTCTCCAGAGTCCCCAGTATTAAATTATCTGCAGCTGGCAAAAATCACGCCCCTGCTAGTGCATGAGGCAAATCATAATCACCTGCTGTGAAGGAGCCTCTTATCCCACATCTGGGATTAAAACATAAACATATTCACATAACATAACTGTTTTTTTTTTTTTTTTTAAGAAACCCAAATTCTCACTACAGGGAACATTTTACTTCCAAGCTATAACTAGAACTAACTAGACCTCCCTTGCATAGTGTCAGATTTCAGTATTTTCCTTGTCAGCTTTAGGAGGGAGTCTGAATGGCAAGAATGTCACATGTACAGAGCCATTTGGTCAGAAATTGCTTGCTTTTTTGTTTTGCTGACTAGGGGGATGCTGAGTGTTTTTTGTCCCTGTGAGGGTGGTGGTGGTCTGTGCACACACTCCCTGATGTACTTTCCCAAAGTTTTTCTTTCTTTAGCAGTAAAGAAAAGATGTACACTCATCTCCCACTCAGAAAGCTCTAGGCTCTTTGGGGAAAGTGGTTAAAACAAACTACCCAGACATTCATATTAGCCTAGGCCTTCAACAGTCATGGCCATTAGTGTTAATGTCTTTTATTTGTAGACCAGTGGTCCTCAACCTTCCTAATGCTGTGACTCTGTAATACTGTCCCTCATGTTGTGGTGATCCCTGGGCCATAAAATGATTTCATTGCTATTTCATAACTGTAATTTTGCTACTGTTATGAATTGTAATGTAAAATCTGATATGTAGGCTAACTGATATACGCCTCCAAAGCTGTTGTGACCCACAGGTTGTGAACTACTGTTCTGTGTCTTGTTCCATTGCAAGGTCTTCAAGGCAAATGACATGCATGGAGATGTCCTCTGCTATGGTAACAGTTTCTTCTTCTTGAATACCCTCTGAAAGCCCAATATGAAGCTACTTTACAGTAAACTAATTTTTTCCAAGTAGAAACAGTATACATTAAGAACATGGTAAAACTATAACACAATAAGCATAGTCTATTGTCACTATGCAGTATATACTGTACATAGTTATTGGTGCTGTAGTTTTACGGGAATGGCAGTACAGTGAGTTTGTGTATACCAGCATCACAGCACACGAGTAAGGCAGTGTGCTGTGGCATTTTAGTGGTTGCTGTACCCCTGGGTAACAGGACTTTCTCAGGTCCTTCATAATTTATTTTTTACTGTATTTCTCAGGCTGACCTTGAAATCCTAGGCTCAAGCAATTCTCTCCTGGCTCAGCTCCATTATTCTCTGATGAGACTGCTATGGTCTGTCACTGAGTGAAACATTGTTTGGTGCTATGTCACTGTATTTAATAACTAAGTCTCAGCCTATATAGAATACCTACATACATATGTAATAACTAAACTTCATGGAGAGGAATTGGCTGACTCAGAAGGAAAAACGGATATGCAATCATGCATATGCAATCATGTGAGCTGTTGTGTTCCTTTTAAAATAATTGATAGATCACATGCACACACATAAAATAATATTGGAGGTTTTAGTGACTCATGGCAGGTCCAGTTATGTGGTCATACACAAAACCTATAGCCTATAGAGAATATGTAATCCCTTGAAATATATGAAACATTAAAAAAATCTGTTCCTTATTTGTTCATCAAGTAAATCTCAAATTCATACCATGTTCTTTGACCAAAAGAGTCAAGTGAGAGCTAGTAATGAAATCACAGAGAAGGAAAGCCTATGTGTTTGACATTTGAAAAAAAAATTCAAATTACATAAGTCTCAATGTAATTATCTAGTACCAAATGATGAACAGGGTAAACAAGACAGAAAACGTAGAACTCAGAACAAAACTGATGTCTTTAAAGTTATGAATTTTAAAAAGATAAAAGTTCATGTCTTCAAGTAAAAAAGCTAACAGAAAATAGAAAAAAAAGAAGGCCAAGAATAGAAATTATGACTAGGAGTACACATCATCATTCCAACAGTGTAAGTATAAGTGACTTACTGCTTTGCTCCCTTGGTTATAGGCACAAATTTTCAGTTCTATACCCCAGGCTGCCCTTGAAGTTGAAATTCTCTTGCCTCTACCTCTGCCTTCCAAGTACTGGCATTATGTGTGTGGGGTTCTGGGGTTAAGCATGGGAGTGTACACTACCACTCCTATGATGCTGGTTACGGTTTGGGTGTTAAGCCTTGAGTTTTGGATAAGTGTCACTTTGTCATGCTGGATAATCCTTCACATGTACTTCTGGATCTAACTTGTTAGTACTTTGTTGTGATTTGTCTCAGTCTTTATGTTTGTCTCAGGCTTCTGTGAGTTATTTTTTAAATATGCTTTTGGTGTTATTGCTGGCCTCATAAAATGTCATAGAATGGAAGAGGATGACATATGACATATCGTTATGTTCTTTGGAAGAGTTGGGAAATAATTGTTGTTCATTTAAAAAAACAAAACAGAACAAAGAAACAACGCTTTGGAGAATTTACCAAAAAGCTACTTGGGGAAGTTTTACTTCGTTTTTTTTTTTTTTTTTAAAGATTTATTTTATTTGTGAGTACACTGTAGCTGTCTTCAGACACACCAGAAGAGAGCATCAGATCCCATTACAGATGGTTGTGAGCCACCATGTGGTTGCTGGGAATTGAACTCAGAACCTCTGGAAGAGCAGCCAGTGCTCTTAACTGCTGAGCCATCTCTCCAACTCCTGAAAAAAATTTTTTCTTTTCCTAATTCCATCTCTTTCCTTGTTTCAAGTTTGTTTATATTTTATAGGGTTAGTTTTTTTTTTTTTGTCTTGTTTTGTTTTGTTCTTTGATTTTTGTTTATATCTATAGGGTTTTGTTCATTTCTTCTATTTTGTTGATATAAATTATTCTGTTTCCTTATTCTTTTGTTTTGTTTTGTTTTGTTTTTCGAGACAGGGTTTCTCTGTGTAGCCCTGGCTATCCTGGAACTCACTGTGTAGACCAGGCTGGCCTTGAACTTAAGAAATCTGCCTCCCGAGTGCGGGGATTAAAGGTGTGTGCCACCACTGCCCACCTTCCCTTATTATTTTTATCTTTGTACATTTATTAGTAATAATGTCCTTTGTTTCTTGATTTTAGTGATTTTTAATCTTGTCTCTTTTTGTTTACTTCTGTTTTGTTTTTGTTTTTGTTTTGGGACAGGTTTGTCCATTGCCTTTGCAAGGTGCCAGCTTTCGGTTCTGTTTTTCTGTCTCTTCGTATGTTTTTTATCCTAAAATCTACTGTTGCTTATGATTGAATGGGGTTGAAGTTTCTCTCCCTTTGTAGTTTTCAGAGGTAGATGCTTCACTTACTGAGTTGCCGTTCTTCCTTGTCAAATGTAGGTGGTTTTCCTGCGGTGAACTACTGCCCTGCCTTTCGATAGCTGGCTCGTGGCTCCCAACCCTGAGCTCTCGGTGAACCTGGGAAGGGGATGAGAATAGGGTAAGTTAAAAACACCTTCTTACCATGTGCTGTTCTTACCTGATCTAGTTGTTGGTCTTGAAAAATGGACTCTTGGATTCCTCCAACCTTTTATTTCCAGAATTCTTAAACAGTCAATTGGGGAGAATTTTACTTTGTTTATATGGAAGCGAGGGTGCTTTCTCTTCCATTCTCACTGGTGTTAGTGACTTGCCTAGAATTAAGAATTAAAAATATGATTAGTGAGGGTTCTTTCTCTTCCATTCTCACTGGTGTTAGTGACTTGCCTAGAATTAAGAATTAAAAATATGATTAGTATGAGGCGTTTTATGGAAATGAATCATATGGCTTAGAAATATCACAAGGAAGTGAGTTACGTAGTTTGCTCGTAAACGTTGGAAAAGAACATAGTATCAGCCTGCTGATTCCAATGTCAAATGTTCTAAGACCTGAGGAAGTGAAGTCTGTGGAGAGGTAGTGGAGAGCCCATGACTTTCAGAGCTTCTAGACAGGCTGGAGCTGAGTTCTGAGGGGGGCTAGGCTATCAGAGAGGGTGTGATGGGTATCCGTATTCAGAGTGGAGACGTCTGCAGCATTTCTAGCTGAGCATTCACAGTGCTCTGAGCAAGGTCAGTTTGTCCCTTGGGTCTAGGCCTATAGTTGATGCTAAAGAAAGGGGTCTCTACTGGGGAAATCTCCCAGGTATCCATCCATTGCTGAGGGAGGGAACAGCTAGAGTTGCTATAGTGTAGGGAATTGAGAAACCCCAAGAAGATGTGTAATCTTGAAGCAGAGACTATGGACAAATCTTTTGTCCCTAACCATGCCACCACATCTGGGAGTTAAAAGAGGACCAAAATTGTAAGGTAAAATGTACCACATGTCAAAGTTCATTCAGTAAAAGGAAATGGTAACCTGTCATGGTCAAGTGATGAGCAGACACCTCACCCACAGTTTGCCAAGAGACTGGTGAGGAGTGGCAAAGATTTTTAATATCTGAGCATCCTGGAACACTCACTATTTGTACTTTGAGACTCAGTAAGTTAATTATAAACACTAGAGCCTGAAATACGTGTTACTGTTAGTGAATTAGTCTGTTAATACATTGGCAGTGACGGCATGCAAAAGTGTGAGATCACGAAATTGATGGCTGAATTTAGATCTTTGGAGATGGGGGCATACATCACCTTGCAGCTACCCTGGTAGGACCATAGTAGTAGCCTCACCTACTGCCTTTTGTATTTTTGATAACAAAGTTAACTTCCCTGGCCCTGAAGTTGTATCTCAGATCTTTAGAGAGTGGGATGCATGACTTAGACCAGCTGGCTGGTGAGCTAGACTATGTAGTTGTATATTCTGAGACGATTTATACCTTGAGTTTGGTCTGATCTGTGTTTCAGAGTTGAAACAGAGGATTCTTAAACTCTTGCATGCTGGAATAACCGCAGCTCAGCCAGAGCTCCCTTTACATAGAAGCTTTGTGGTAGCTTCAGACATTTGAGGGTGTCTTGTTTACTGGTGACCCTCTCCTTCAGCCTGGTGGAGAGTAGGCATAGTATTAGAGTCTAAATTTTTTTTTTTTTTTTTTTTTTGTTTTTCGAGACAGGGTTTCTCTGTGTAGCCCTGGCTGTCCTGGAGCTCACTTTGTAGACCAGGCTGGCCTCAAACTCAGAAATCCACCTGCCTCTGCCTCCCGAGTGCTGGGATTAAAGGTGTGCGCCACCACGCCCGGCTGAGTCTAAACTCTTGTTCTCAGGCATGTCTGTGAGTATTTCTGGAAGCTACCTTTGGTGAGAATTGAGCACAGACCGTTGTATACTGAGGCCACGTGATGTTGATCCCTGCTCCAATGTTACTGTGATTAGATTCATTAAAAAAAAATAATTCTAGTTTGAAAATCCCTGAGTTTCTTGTCTCCAGTGTACTCACCTACATTGTTGGATCTTTGGTGTAACTTTCCTTAACCTACCTCACATGCCTGGTCAGTTCCATCCCACCATGCATATCCTAGTCAGATGTTGAGCCCATATTTCACAATAGGACACAGCTACAGGCCAGCTCAGAGTGATGCTGACCCTACCACTCAAAGACAGAGACAGTGCCCAGGCATGGCTCACCTTCTGTCTCACTCACCATTGACTTGAGATTTGTAATACTTGTAGTTTGGCCATGAAGCACAGAGCCTGAGAGTGTCATCTTATGTCCTGGGATAGCTGTAAAGAGTAGGTTTCCAGAAGGCTCATTGTTCATGTGTATGAGAAACTTTAAAAAAAAGATTTATGGACCTTGAAATTTCCCGCCCTTCTGAATTTACCTTTAGGATGTAGTCAGAGAAATATTAAATTTATATACAGAAAATACTCATTATAGTATTAACTTAAATAATTAACAGCTGGAAGCAATCAAATAATAAGAGGATTAAGTAGATGAGTTACTGTGTTTCTATAGCACAATGGGATATTAGATAGCAATTAGTGTTCATAGAACTAACTCATGACATGAAGATATACACCCAGTACACTGGCACACAGGAATAGCATGTATAAGGAATGGTGAATACAACATAAAGTTACCTATGTGTCTGTATGTATGGTACATGCACAGGAAGGTATGACTTTTAAAGCTCAAGGAGGTACAGCTAAAGCTTTGTGATGTCTCTGTGGGAGTTTGGATCAATGCTACTCAGTTTCTCACATTTCTGAATTTTCTAAGTTTCTCTCAATGGGCACATGTCACTTTTATATTTATAGGAGAAAGAACATATATTTTTATTGTTAGAGAATAATTATGTAACTATTAACTTGATCCTTTAGTCCTTATATAGTTTTGTTTCAAGATAGGTATAATCATGGAAAGCTTCTTGGGAGAAAACATGCCACTGTTAACACATCTGTGTGGGAATTGGGGGTACTTCTTGTGCTTCCCTGTAAATCCCAAGGTCACTACACATAGGACAGGCACACATCCTACGATGGCCCATGCTTATGGAGAGCAGGGTGTGATTGCATGGCCTGCTGTCTGTGCAGGGTCTGCTTATACAGGTAGACCAGTCTACCACAGCTGGCTCCTATGACCTGATTGCCATTTGGTAGGTTGTCTGGAAAGTCCAGCAGTGCTGGTGAGAGGGCAGATAGAGCCAGTCTGGCAGTGAAAGTGACCCACTCGGAAAGCTAGGGAGGTACTAGCAAGGAAGTTTAAAATTTTAACATAATTTTAAACACATATTGACATCAAATTAAACACATATTGACACCAAATCAAAAACTCCTTTACAAATCATTGGAGGCTTATCATAAATAAAATCTACCCATCTAATTAAAAAATTGAAATATGAGTATATATACCTGTGATGGCTTGGCCTAGGAAGTGGCACTATTAGAAGATGTGGCCTTGTTGAAGTAGGTGTATCACTGGGTGTGGACTTAAGACCCTCATCCTAGCTGCCTGGGAGTCAGTTTTCCACTAACAGCCTTCAGATGAAGATAAAGAACTCTCACTCCTCCTGCACCACATCTGTCTAGATGCTGCCATGCTCCCACTTTGATGATAATTGACTGAACCTCTGACCTGTAAGCCAGCCCCAATTAAATGTTGTCCTTTATAAAAGTTGTCTTGGTCATGGTGTCTGTTCACAGAAGTAAAACCCTTACACCTGTGCCTACACTTACCAAATGTATGATCTATTGGTTCTAATAGGAAAATAAAACAACAGCAAAAACCCTTCCTCCCTAGATGTGGGCAAGGCACTGAACTTGTCTGTGGAGGGATTTCTCCTCTGTGGTGGGATATCTGCATGGAGGGATGGGCCATAGCCCTTTGAGGTCTGCATCCTCCCACCTCCACAGATGCGTCATGGCCACACATTGTCCTCAGGATGCTATTTTTTGAGTTGGAGGAGTAAACAAGCTCATCCCCAACTATTTCCTTCCTGTTCCTCTGAGACCTCGAGTGCTAATTATTTAGAAATGGTAATTGTACCAGTGAATCTGTGCTGGGAATTGAGTCGGAACACCATCGCCTGTCCTCCCCCAGTAGGAACCCTTTTAAGCCCCAGCTCATCCTCCTCCTGAATCTTGTCAGCACTGCAGAACTCTGTTCTGCTTTCGGAGGCGTGGTAATGAGATACTCTGCCCCTAGATCTGCAAGGTCTAGGTCGCCCTCCCTGCGTCTGCTTGGATTGGGGAGTTCTTTATTGCAAGCCATGAAGATCTCAGCGGCTGCGGATATATTTAGCAAAAATGGCACCTGGGAGTGCCTAAGCACCACATTTCCTGATGTATCCATCCATAGACCAGTTCATCTAGTTCCAAATTGTCAAGGTGGTCTTTGGAGTGGTGGGCTAAAACCGCTCACAGGACAGGCCACAAGTACTGCTTCCCTCTCCCTCTCTCCCTCTCCCTCTCCCTCTCCCTCTCCCTCTCCCTCTCCTCCCCGTCCCTCTCTTGCTTGCTCATCCCTTCCTAATGAGAAAGGCTCCAGAAGACCATACAGCATTAGAGGGAACCTCAATCCTACCCTGCCATGACATGAGCACAAAGCCCATGGAAGACGTTAGCTGGGTCACTGAAAATGCACTAATAACAAAGGTATATTAGACGTATGGTGGTGTGGTGTGGTAGAGTGTGGGACCAGAGACCAGAGCAGGGGAGATCTGGTGTTGGATTGGAACTTCAAAGGGTCTTGAAGGAATCAGCTTGGTGTTACTACGGCATATCTTTCCCCATCATTTTATCAACCTATGTACATGCTTATATTTAAAGATGTTTCTTATAAAAAGCACTCACTTAGTATGGTCTCTGTGTGTGTGTGTGTGTGTGTGTGCGCGCGCACACACACACACATGTATGTTGGGGGATGTGCTTGGGATTGATTGAACTGAGGGTTTTGTGTGTGCAAGTGCTCAATCACAGAGCTACTTTCCGTCCCCATGGTCACTTTTTAGTTGAGTTTTTCTTTTTTTAGATTTATTTATTATATATGTATATATGTAAGTACACTGTAGCTGTCTTCAGATATTCCAGAAGAGGGAGTCAGATCTCATTACAGATGGTTGTGAGCCACCATGTAGTTGCTGGGAATTGAACTCAGGACCTCTGGAAGAGCAATCTGTGCTCCCAACCTCTCCAGCCCCCTTAGTTAAGTTTTTAAACCTATGTAATTTAATCAGGATGATCAGATGATTTGTGTTTAATATGACTGTGCATAACTTGGTCATTTTGCTATGGGTTTTCTATTAGATCCCTCTTCCAGTTTTGGATTCATTTTAGTTTATGGCCAATTTGATCTCCTTTACTATCTTATTAGCTATGTCTGTTTTTTTTTTGTTTTTTTTTTTTGAGTGACAACTTAGGGATTGATTATTCATGGCACTCATGGTATTCATCTCCAGTTCACCACAATTCATTTGAATGCACTATTAGTTCACACATAGTATAAGCCCATACGGTAATCTATTTCCAGTTCACTGCTCTTGCTCTCTAGGTTATAATTATCATACATCTCTACTTCTGTATTATTATAAGACATTAGTATTATTTTTGCTTTAAATGGTCTGTTATCTTTGAAGATAAAAAGACATACCTTCTATATTAATGTCTTTCCTGTTTCCAATATCTTTTCTTCCTCTAAGGCTGAAGTTCCTTCCTTTCCTTTCCTTTTGCAAAATCAGGCGTGTTGGATTGGGAATTAGTTTAGTTTTTGTTTGTTGGAAAAATTCAGAATTATCCTTTGATATTTGAAAGTCCTTTTCATCCTGGCCATTGACGGCTTATCCCTTCACTAGTCAGGGATAGTGTTCCATTTGCTTCTGGGTTGCATCCTTCTGTCTAAAACATCCCCATCTACCAGGTTTGTGTTCATCTTTTTTACATAATGTTTTTTATTTTGAAATAAAATTTATTGTTTATATATATTTAAAGTATACAGTGGTATTATGGGATATATAGATGGCATAAAGGCTACTATAATTATTCTTTTTGTTTTTAGGCTAGAACACTTAAGCAGATTTTAATGCCTTTTATTTTTGTGGCAGCTTGAAAAAATACATTGTTCACATTTATTTGTGTATATGTGTATACATGCACATATATGTGCACATGTATATCAGTGCACGTATGTGATGGTGTTGATGTGGAGGCCAAAGGACAGCTTATGGGAGTTGGTTCTCTCTCATTGTGTAGGTTCCAGGGGTTGCTCTCAGGCCATCAGGCTTGCTGTCAAGCACCCCCACTTGCAAAGTCAGCTCAACCAGCCCTCTGGAAAATTTTAAGATTTTTCTTTTAGGTAATTGATTATGATGTACATTGGTTAAATTTTCTTTGTTTTTTGGATCTATGCATTTATGCATTTGCTCATAATTTTTAAAATCTTTAAAATGCTTTGGGCATTTTTTTTTTTTGGTCTTATACTGCTCTTTTCATCTCTACTTGGAAATGTGTCTCTAGCTTTGGAGAGAGATTCCTTATATCTTTATGTTTCATTTTACAAAGTTTTTAGCAGGAGACTTGTTTTTTAAGTAGTCTTTCATAGAAAACCTATGTAAGAATAATAGCTGTTAATATTAATGAAGCACCTGCTTTGTGCTGGCTATCTCTAATATCTCCATTAGTTATTAGCTCCATCCCTATAGTGCTCCTTCAAATGGGTATTGCTATTTCATGACCCACCCCCAGCCCAGGCTTAGAGAGGGAAGGTACTTTAGTGTTACTGAGGTTGTAAGTGGTAGGCCAGATCTGACTCCATGGTAGTGATATGAGAGCTCCCAGGCAAGCCTCCCACTGGGCCTGACAGCAGCCCTGTAAGGCTGTGGAGAGTTCAACAGTCACAGATCACTGACCTCCCTGAACTGTCACAACAGAAGAGTGGTCACATATTCACAAGCCTCTCAGGAGAGATGACAGGAAAGGCTGGGGACTTGGGACATGTGTAGTCCTGGAGTCCTGACTATTATGCAGAGAGCTTTTATTAGCAAGTTGCTGGGGCAAGTGCCTCCCTTTGTTCCTTCATTCACTCATGCCTGATGTTCCTGGGAAAGGCCGGGCACTCCTCCAGCATATTGATATCCTTGTGGAGGACACAAAACATGGCTGCAATCAGCTAATGCTGTATATTGTATGCCAGGCCATAAAGGAAACAAGAAAAGGAGAATGTAGTGTTGGTTCTATGCCAATGGGGTAGTTAGACTAGACCTTGGGATGGTGGGCATCTGAGGAAGGCCTTGCAGAGGGTCCTGGGGTGAGTCCTGCAGTGCTGGTAGATGAATGGTTCTGTGCTCATGGGAATTGACACAGGGGCTTTGGGGCATGCCCAGTGTGTTCACAGAGCTGCAAGGAGACGTTATGTGTAGGAGTGTATGTGCAGGAGCATGCAGCAGAAGCGAGGTCAAGGTGCTATCAGGGTAGCTGTCTGGTGCTGCCATCCTTTGAGTCTGTGCAGAACAGGGTGAGAATAGAACATGGGGAATGAATGTGGAACAAGGGGCTGTGAGCCTGTGTTCTCTCTGGGCTGGATAGTCTGCTTGGTAAATGGGTGCTGCTAATGTGTTTCTGAGAGGACATCCAAACAAGTCCCCATTGCCTGAAAAGCACCTTTATAAATGTGCCAATCATCTCCAATTTTCACAGAAATCTCCAGGGAAGGCCTCTGGGTCTCTGGCATATAAACACCTTCATATTTTTTATGCCAATTCATCGTCCTGGCAGATGGAGGCCTTGAGTTTTGATCTGGCCTCCCATGCTGGAAATAAAGCGGGATGCTGGGCCAGAATCCATCACAGTTACCTCAGCCGTCTGCTCTGCACAGTGGGCTCAAAGCTAGTGACAAAGCATCCAGGCTGAGAGCCTGGGGTGAGCTGCACAGCCTGTGCCATCAAGGCTGTGAGCAAATGGGTTCTGGCGGGCTTCGGCAGGCAGGCAGATTCTGGAAGCTCCCAAATGCCTGAGTCAAGTCGAGGCAGGAGCTTTTTAGTGGGCACCTGCGGCCTCTACTGCCAGTCAAGGGGAAGCTGTTGGGGTACTGAGCTGCTAGGAACTGAATGCCTCTGCTGCCATGGGTAACATTGATTGGGCACTACAGTTGCTTCCGGTGGGATTCCTGGCCGGTGTGCCAAACCAGAACGGAGCTGGTGTGGAGTAGAAGCTTCCTAGGAGAAGCGGTAGCCGTGGAAACACTCGGCTTCCATTTCGACATTCCCTAAGAACTCCCCTATCCCCCCAGAGCCAGATGAACGCTGCCCTCCCTGGAGAAGGCCCGGAGGGACCTTCCTGGCTTGTGAGCCTGCCATCCCGCTGTATTTTGTTGACAAAGACTAATGCTCATTGCTCCTCGGCTGCTCCTAGTCCCATCTCAGAGCTCCTTTTTCTCCACCTATGCTAACGTCAGAGAAGTGAGAAAAAGAACAAATCCCTGGTTAAAAGATTGGTCTTTTGTTCTCTCTTAATATTAGTTTATTTGTTTTTTTTTTTTCTATTTTATTCAGATTACTTGGAGAACTTACAGAATGGAAACATTTGAAATGATGGAAAAAATTTCAGAGCATTTCATTACCCAGACAGATGTAGGTGTTTGTTTGGCTGTTTGTTTGTTTTGCCACAGAGCTTCCTGAGTGGCCCCTTCTTGTCCTGATCCTGGTGAGCTTCTTAGCTTCCAGGCATCACATAAGCCCCTCACTTTGCTGTGCGCATTCAGAGCACAAGGCTGTGTGGAGGCTGTATAGCCATGCATGCTAGCCACCTGTAGTCTCTTGGGCCAGGGTTTGGCTATGCCCTAGACCCTGGCCAGTTCCTGCAGCATTCCTGGCAGAGTGACCTGCCTCTGTCACCCCTATTTCCCTTCCTCACACTGCCATCCAATCAGATATCAGATGTGAAGCTCTGCTGAAGGCTATCCTGTACTTACAGTGAAGAGCAGAGGCACTTCTCTACCCTATCCCCAGTCCCCAAGGACTCAAATCACATCTCAGCCTTTCTTATTCCTACACTGTAGAGCTATGTGCTCTGGCCTTGGGTAATGTCACCTCTCCAGTTTGCTTAGGGATATGGTCATGCGACTCCTGATGCTACTGTCTGTTTCATGTGCCCTGTTGCTAGCAGACCACTTCCACTAGCACCCTAGATGGCTCAAGCTCTCTCCTCCTCCTACCCCCTTTTGGAGACTCTGTCTTGTTATACCACATCCATTGGCCTCAAACTCATTACCCTCCTCCTCAATCTAAGTGCTGGGATTACAGGTGTGCAACACTTCACCGGGCTCGAAGCTCCCTTCAAGCTTTATTTTTATTGAAAAATAAAACAGAAAACCTGGCAAACTCAAATGGCAGATAGGATTTATAACGAGTCCTGCCACCGTCACTGCCTTCACTGTCATTCTTTGAAACAACTGATGTGCTAAATGGAGCTAAAGATATAGCTTGGTGGTACATCTCTTGTCTAGCATGTGTGATGGCCTAAAGTCAACTCCAGCATCCACAAACAAGAATGGGTCAGCCAGCTACCCAGCCAACTGACTTAGGGCTGCAGAGATTGCTCAGCGGTCAAGAGCACTTGCTGCTCTTTCAGGGGTCCCCAGCACCAATATCAGGCAATTCACTGCACCTGCAATTTCAGCTCCAGGGGATCAGGCATTCTCTTCTGCCCTCCATGGGCACCATGCACATGTGCACACACAGGCACCAAGGCTCACACATAAATGAATAATGAAAAGAAATCTTTTAACCCCCCCCCCAAAAAAAAAGTCTGGGCAGTGGTGGTGCACACCTTTAATCCAAGCACTTAGGAGGCAGAGGCAGGCAGATATCTGAGTTTGAGGTGAGCCTGGTTTACAGAGTGAGTTCCAGAGCAGCTAGGACTACACAGAGAAACCCTGTCTCGAAAAACAAAAACAAATAAACAAACATCCCTAAATTTTGACAGACACACACAACAGCCCCATGACAGAAACATGCATATACATGCATGCACAGGGTGGAGTGGACACATTTAGGTGTGTAAGCAATACATGTGAACTGTGTATACACTGTACACACATGTATAGTTCATGTGTGTTCCATAGATATGTGTATATACATATATACACACATATACATACATATACATATGTGTATGAGTACAGGCACAGCCTGTTTGAGAGGCAGCTGCCTGCTTAGCTCCTTCCAAGGCTGGCAGAAGAGTAAGGATCCTGCCCTTGAAGTGACCTAGGAGCCTGTGGGTGCAGCAGGGGACTGTCCCAGGCTGACAGTAGGTCTACCCTCCAGTAGGTTTCTGATTCTGGGAATGTAGGAATGCTATAGGGAGAGAGGGCTGCTGGATGGACTGGGGCCAGCCAGAGGGTGTCCTGTCTCCAGGAGCCACGGCCCATGAAGATGCCAGGGGCCAGGGCTTCTCTGGTGTCTGAGCAGATCTGAAGGCAGCTGGGCCCCTGAGTTTGTAGAGGAATGATGTAAAGTATGTAGAATGAGAGGCAAGTTATATTCTGAGGTATGAGAAGGGCTTAGCAGTAGGCAGGGAGAGTCAGAGTCACCATTGAGGACTTCGAGGTTGGGGTGGGGGCTCAGGAGAGTTAACACTCAACTTTGTAGAAGGAAGTTACAGTGTAGGGCATTATCTGTTAAAGTTCAGGATAGCAATACAGACCCATTTTATTTTATCAAAATACAATGAAAAAAAAAATCAAAACCAGAAAGAGGTTATCTGTGAACCAGGAGCAAGGCAAGTGAATGGGTGCTGCTGTTGCTCAAGAGAACCTTGCATAATTGTTTAATTTTAAAAATTAGGTTTATATCTTTATGAAAAATGAAAATTAAAAAGACTATAGCAAGCCAGGCGTGGTGGCACACGCCTTTAATCCCAGCACTTGGGAGGCAGAGGCAGGCGGATTTCTGAGTTCGAGGCCAGCTTGGTCTACAGAGTGAGTTCCAGGACAGCCAGGGCTACACAGAGAAACC
Source organism: Mus minutoides (assembly GCA_902729485.2). Classification (NCBI taxonomy): domain Eukaryota; kingdom Metazoa; phylum Chordata; class Mammalia; order Rodentia; family Muridae; genus Mus; species Mus minutoides. Next base: position 230,479 of record LR750285.1, on the reverse strand, counting down.
CTGTCTCGAAAAACCAAAAAAAAAAAAAAAAAAAAAAAAAGACTATAGCAAATGTTTTAGAAAAGAAAACTGGAATTAAAAGTCCTTTAACGTTTTCTTTTCTTGCTTCTCCTGCCAGGGCAGAACTCAGTCCCAGTCACCACAGTGGCAGCGAGGGTCCTTAGTCCCCATCCAGGGTGGCCTGGCTTCTGTCATGCAGGATATGGGAGACGTGGGTCTGTTCAGGCCACTTGGGTCCTGCAGGTCTGGCCCCCACACCCTTCCTTCAGAGTTTTCTTTCTCGGGCTCCGAGACTGCCCTGTTCTTCCATGTTTGTGGGGTTATCTGACCCTCGAGGTCCTTACTGTGCTCATGATCCAGATGTTGGGCACAGTTTTTGCCTAGCACCCAGGGGGACATAGGAGGTTTTATGCCTGATGGGAGGAAATGGATCGACACCGTCATGGTCTGATTTCTACTGCCTAGCATTCTGTGGAATATTCTACTAGTCCACGCTGAAGGCCTCTCAGAGGCTTGTGTTGTTCCTTCTGTATGGGTGTGAGCATAGTGTTTTGGACCATTACCCCACTGCATACTGTTGCTCGCCAGCAGCGCTGAGGTAAGCATCCTGGTGCATAGCTCGTCTCTGCAGTTGTTGAGTTTCCTAAGTTGGAGAGGGTGGCCATGATATAGAACTGCCAGGACGGGTCTAGGTTGCTAGTTCATATCAGCCTTGGGCCAGCCAAACTTGAGCTATGTCCCTGGACATGGACCCAGCACACATCCACACATTGGCATAGAAAGCAGTGTCACAGTAGGCAGTTTTAACACCCAGTAGGGCGTCTGCTCTCATGTCTAAGCCCCCTCCTCTGTAGAAGACATCTGAGGAAGGCGGGTTTTCCAGTTGTGCTGCTCCCTTTGCATCTGCTCTGTGGCATGTTGGGTGACTCACTTCATATTCCACTTATACTGCTATCTTCTTCTTCCCAACCTGAGGCAAAGGGAAACCACCTGTATGTACTGGCTTGCTTAGTTCTGTCTGTCTACCTACTCACCCACCCACTCATCTATCTATACCTATCTATCTATCTATCTATCTATCTATCTATCTATCTATCTATGCATTTACTATGTAATTTACTTGAGATTTAGAAACATAAAGACCCTAAGTAATTATTTTAAATATTAAATCTTTCTTAAATATTAAAACCTCATACATTGGAAAATGCTTCATTTCCCCAGTGATTGTGCAATCATTTCCGTGTGGTACACTGTGTTCCTTCAGTGGTCGGTCTGTTCTTTGACATAGCACCTCACGCCTGTTGAAATGATTATAATCTTATAGGATACTAACCATCTGATAAAGAATTCTGCTCTTTTAAATACTTGTTTGGCGTTTCTGGCCTGGTGCTGTCTAGATGAACTTTAGAAGGACTTTTAGGTTACAAAGTGAATCACACTGAAATAAAGACAGTAATGTAATTGTGTACCTGGGACTTTCTAGAGGATCATGAATTCCAGGTTGCTTTGACTACATAAGGAGATGCTGTAAACAACAAACAAAATTATTCACATTGAGATGTGATTTTAAATGGATCACACATTGATTGATTGATTGATTGATTGATTAGTTGGTTGGTTGGTTGGTTGATTGAAATAGTGACTTGCTATATATTCCCGGCTTGCCTGATACTTGTTATATAGCCCAGCCTGGCTTTGAACTAATAGAAATCCTTCTGCCTCAGTGCTTTTGAGTGCCTGGATTACAGTTGTGTCTGTCTTCAAACCTGTAGTTTAAATTGTGAGCAATTGAAGGCTCTAAAGTTTCTGTCGTAGGGGCCATGTTGTCTCACTATCGTTTGTTTTCTTGGCTATAAATTCTCCCCCTTCATCTCCCTTTCCAACTGACTCGTGTCACTTGGTTACTGTAATTGGGATTTTGATGCTGCCTTTGTCCAATACATAATAGTATAGAGGAAAATAGCACATGTGTATGTGACTGTGTGTTAAGATGGTTTTAGTTGCGATTAGATTTCTAATTGAGTTTTGATGTCTCCTTTACTTGGCCTGAATGCTGCTTGCTGTAGCTGGCTGCCAAATATTCTTCACTATGTTTAAGAGTTTCTTTCTATTGCTACTTCTCATTTGTTTTTAAAAATTGAAAATTGCAGTTTACTAAACATGTTAGTTGCAGCTGTTTTTCTCAGCTGGGGCTGGAAAGATGATTCATTGGGCAAAGTGCTTATTGCACAAGCCTGAGGACCCCAGATGGGATGAGAAGCCCCTACCAGGCCTGTTGGTGCACATCTGTAATGCCCATGCTGGGGAGGTAAACAGAAGAATCTGGTGCCTTGCTGCCTGCCCTGTCTAGCTGAAACGGCACACTACAGATAACAGGGAGAGGCTTGTCTGGAAAAGAAGGTGCAGGTTGATAGAAGACAGCTGACATTCACTTCTGATCATTACATGTGCACTACCACACATGGGCACCCCATAGCACGTGCACATACACATTACAAACTACAGGCACTCAGCTGATGCCTTCCTTTCATCTCTTAATGTAATGAGTTCCACTGATAATTTCAATTGCTGATTTTAAGGGGAAAAAAAGCATTAGATTTTACCGATTCTCTTAACTATTTCTTCAGTTGCAATAAGCGCCCAATACTTTATTTGGCCTAGTATTAGAGCTACAGTTAGGTCAATGCTAGGGCTGCCGTTCCACAGTGTTATAACTATTGTAAAACTCAGGATCAAGGTCAGTGCAAGGCTCCTGTGGGGGTTAGGATTAAGGCTAGTAGTGTTGCTGCATGTTTAAAGTTTCTTTTCCTCTAATTTTTTGTCTGTATGTGGGTATACATGTATGTGTATTTTTAAGTGTGAGAATGCATAGCTGCATGTATATTGCATGGGAGTAGAAACCAGAGAACAATCTTGAATGTTACTCCTCTAACATGCTCTCTCCCTCTTCCGCTCCATCTTTCTCTCCCTTCTTTCTTCCCCTACGTTTTGGAGGCAGACTCCCTCACTGGCTTAGTGCTCAAGTAGGCTGGGTAGGCCATCCAAGGATACCTAGGAATCCACCTGTCTTTACTCTTCAGAACTGGGATTACAAGCATGGACCATTATATCGATTAAAAAAATGGATTCTTGGGGTTAAACTTAGGCTTGTATGGCAAGCATTTTATCAAAAGAGCTATCAATAGTCTTGTCCCTTTATTTCTAGTGTTTGTTGTTTGTGATGGGACTTTAGTTAGGTTAGTAAATGCCTTTATAACATTTTCTCTTTGCAATATATATGAATGAAAGATATATTATATATGTGTATATATATATATATATATATATATATATATATATTTAAAATCCCATAATTTTTTTTTCACTATTCTGGAATGTTTTAGTTTAACCCTGATATACTTTCTTTCTCTAGGGAGCATCTTATTTTTAAAGAATTTTGAGATTATGTTTTTTTAAAGTATAGGTCAAGAAGATGGCCATTGTGCATCGAGAAGGGACCAGGGAGTTCTTTCGAGGCATGCTCATTCTGTAGGGAACAGTGGGCAGGTGGCCATGGGGTTTGGGGACTAATAGGGGCCATTCACTTTGTCCTAAGTCACACACCCTCAAGAGGAATAGGGATGTGACCCCTTGGAGAGGTGGAGAGATCATGCTCAGAGGTGGAGTCTAGAGTTTGTGGGGAGCAGGAGAATGTCTTTGATAGATCAGAAGTCCTAGGAAGTCCCTGCAGGGGAGGGGTGGGTGTGACTTTGAACCCCTCTGGTGACTGCCGTAGGAAGGTGAAGCAGCAGAAGGAGGTCCCCAAACCAACTGGTATCAACCAGATGAAGTTTTTTCCTTTTTTCTCCATAAACATTTCTTTTACATTCATTTATTGTGTGGGTGTGTGTGGGGGGTATGTAAGTGTGCATGCCACAGTGCAGGTGTGGAGGTTAGAAGACAGAGAGTTGATTCTTTTCTCTATTATATGTGTTCTGGGACCAAACTCTTGGCTTCAGGCCTGGCAGCCAGCACCTCTACCAACGGAGTCATGCCACCAGCCCATGATGGTTTCCTTCTTGATGTATTATTATTAGTTCTAGGTAGGGAAGCACTGACTTTCTCCTGCTGTGGTTTCTGTCTTTTGTTGTGCCCTCATAACCTCAGAGTTGAGTGCACTCTAGATGGATTGCTTGTGACAGGGAGAAAGGTGGGACAGAGGGGAATGTCATTTTAGGATCTTGGGGTCCAAGGTATGTTCCCAGGTGTCAGTATTCAGAACCAGCCATACACTGTTGATACAAAACATTGCTCCATCCCAAAATGAGTAAGAGCTAGTGTATTCTGAGCTAAATATGAGTGGCCGTGGTACAGGAACAAGGTTTCAAATAGTTCTGAATGAGATGTTCTACAGGACTGAATATGTGCATTCTTTCCCTCCCTTCCCCCTCCCCCTCCCTCTCTCCTCCCCCATCTCTTTCTCTCTCCCCTTCCCCTCCCCATCCCTCCCCATTTTTGAGGTGGAATCTCTCAAGAGCTTGGGAGCTCAAGTAGGCTGGGCTTGAACTAAACAGGACAAAGGTAGTCATGAATCACCTCACTCACTGATTTCACTGAGGAAGACAACAGATAGGCAAGCTACAGGCAGCTGTGCAGGTGAGGGAGGAGTCTGCTGTCGGTGTTACATTTCACCTGAACACATTCTTAGCTTTAGTGCTGGTGGGAATGTGATCTGCCAAGAACTAGCTCCAAAGGTTTTCTGTGATAGTCGAGATGCGATGTTAGGTCAGATACAGGACTGGGCATTAAATGGCTACTAAGAAGAGTAAAAATAGTCCCAAATAACATGGCTCTTGATCTGTGATCTGTGATGGTCCTTTCTCCCCACAGACGTGGACTTTCTAATCAACTAATCTGCAGAATCTTCAAAAGAGGCAGAATCCAGATTGGTTAGTATGACGATGAGTCTCCATGGTGGGGCAGGTGATTGGGCCAAGTGTGCTCTGGCAGACTACCCCGACCTCTCCCAAATCTGTGTTGCCATGAAAGAGGGCAGAAGGTCTTGGGGGAAGACTCTGTCTGCCACAGGTGAGGCCTCAGATATATGAGAGTGCTTAGCTGAAAGGGGGGGGGGTTATGAAAACATGTGCCCAGGCAAGGAGAGCCAACCAGAGCTCTTACTGTTTGAAATAGCAAAGTATAGCTGGGTATAATGATGCATGGCTTATAATAACAGCATTGGAGCAGGGGTGGGAGTTCTGAGGCAGGAGGATTATGAGTTTGGAGGCCAACATGGGCTATATAATGAAATCTGTCTTAGAGAAACAAAGGGGCGGGGGAGACAAAAGGAAGGCCTGTTAGCAGATGCAACATCAGCACAGTATTGTTGACATCTGCCCTAGCAAACAGACTTATCTAGGGGAAGCTCAGCGTGTGTGTGTGTGTGTGTGTGTATAGAATAACAGATCTTCTGTGTAGAAAGGGCCTCAGACCAGTAAGACCAGTGGAGATATGAAGATATATAGTTGTTACATACCAAGAGGGTCAGTCACGCCTTTCAAAGAGCAGGGTAAGGTATGCATGGCTGTGGAGGCTTTGGGTCTCACTAGCCAGCCAGCCATGGCTGACTAAGGTAGTCCTCTCCCTACACTGATGCCTCCTTAGTCAGCAGGTATCCTGCAGTTTCCTGGAGCTCCAAGGAGGCTTAGCCACCAGCTGGTGAGATGTCAGGCAATCGTTTATTTCTTCTTCCTCTTATTAGTCCTCTGGGCCTTCTTCACTCTGCCTTTCCTGTCATAGGATTCTAGAGTGTGTTTTCCTCCCAGAGATTCGGATCGGACTGCCATCTGCCGTTGAGGAGCTGGTTAGGTTTTTGTTTTTTGTTTTTGTTTTTTTCCTTCCTTCAGGATGAGATGACTCATGTACCCCTTACTGCCTGCTGCCAGACTGTCTGGCGAGCCCACAAGACAGAGACAATGATTGGAGCCAGAGAATTGCTGTAGCCCATCGTAGGTGTGTAGGGTGGAGAACTGTTTCCTCTAAGACACGTTGAGACAAATGCTTGGTAGAGATGCTCCGCAGTTTCCTGCCGTGCTCCTAGGGCTGGGTGTGAGGTGGGGGATAGAGTGAGGAACATTGTTTATGAGGTGATTGTATCATACTCAGGGCAGCTGATGTCACCCTGGCTCTTAGGAATGTCACTCAGTGTGGACCCAGGATGCTAATTTCCTGGTCAAACTTTCTCATTTTATCCTTCCTCTTATCTTGGATCTCGTTTTCTTTTCCCACAAAGCAATAGTATGTATTCGTTGCTCTCTCCTGTTCCGTGGAAAGAACCATACATTCTGTATTAATTGGTCTTAAGTGCTGCCTTGGCTTTGCATATGAAGGGCAGCCAGCAACAGGCCCCAGAACCTCTAGACTTTAGTATGGGAGGTTTTCAGTGTATGTGTGAGGGGTGGTGAGGGCCTTATTCCTGGTTCCCTGGTTGATTTCTCTTCTAGTGTGTGAGACTATTATCTACAGCTGTGCCCACTTCATTGAGTTTTTTTCCCCCCTGCTTGTGGCCTAGCTTCTTCACAAGCTGGTGAGGGGACTGCCTGTTAAGCCTACCCACTCTGAAAGGTCTGGGTCTTAGGCCAGACCTAGTAGGTTCTTTGTAGTTAGAGAGCTGTTTGGAGAAGTGCAAGAGCAAGCTTTGAGTCTGGGAAAGCATGGGATGAGAGCTCTGATCAGAGCCCGCTGGGCTAGGAGTCAGGTTACAGCCTGGGAATCCAGAAATTGCAGACTTTTCCTGGAATCACTCTGTGACCTTGGCTAGGTCTTTTCTCCTGCTTTCCCACCCCTAGGATGTACCTGCTCAGTCCCCTAGGGAGGAGGCATGGCAGGACTTAGAGGCTATTTTAGCTGCTATAAGATGGTGCAGGGGCCGGGGTCAGCTTCTTTCTAGGAATAAATATATGGCCAGATGGTTTCCGTAATGAGTGTAATGTTCCAGGCAGAAGTTCCTCCCTGCGACTTCAAGGTCTTTGATTCTCCTATTTTATTACCAAGGTAGCAGAAACCTGAGATGAGTCAGCAGTGGACAGGGGCAAGTCCAGACTCTGGGCTCCGCCCCTTCTCAGCATCATTGTTAACTCAGAGAAGTCCGGAATGTGCTCACCGTGGCTTGTGCCGGGGCTAGGGTTGGCATCCATGTCTGCAGCCTTCATCACGGGCACATTTCCTTCTCTCCAGCAAGAAGTGCAGAAACCCAGTGAAATGGGGCCAGAGAGACGTCCTTGGGTTGTCATCGCCATCATGAGACAGCTTTGAGTCACTTCTGTTGAGAAGGCAGAAGGCTGATGGTGATGGATGGGTGATTGTGAAAAATTTATGACTGAAAACTTAGGATACTGAAGCATGATACTTGACAAAAAATTATAACTAAAAATAATAAAAAAGTGGGTGCATGTGAGAGAGAGACAAGACAGAGACACAGAGACAGAGAGAGACAGAGAAAGACACACAGAGAAATAGAGATAGATAGAGAAGGAGGGAGGGAGGGAGGGGCAGGGGTAGATGTATGGGTCATGTCATGACATGTCACGTATTGTTAGAGGACACCCTTGTGAAGTCAGTTCTCTCCATGGAACTTATGCTGTCAGCCTTGTGTGGCAAGTGTTTTTCCCTGCTGAGTGGTCCTGGCAGCCCTGCACTTGAGCACGTCCATTGCCAAATGTCTCCCTACAGTCAGGACCCAGAGCTTGGAACCATGCAGTATTGGATGTGGCTGCATTCACTCTTAATTTGGAGTGTTTCCCACAAGGCTTCCGTCATTTGGGTGCTATTGACATTTTGACAAATACAATCTCTTTTATGAAATAAAAATCCCTTGCTAGCCCGGCATGCTAGCTTGCACTTTAATGCCAGTACTGTACCGTGGGAAGCAGAGGTGGGAGGGTTGCCATTGGTTCAAAGCTGGCATTGGGTTGCATAACCAGTTTCAAGCCAGCCTGGGCTTTCAGAGTAAGGCACAGTTTCAAAATCCAATGCAAACAAATGCCAAACCACTCAACAATCCTATGCATTTGGGTATGTCCTTATGATCTAGCGCATGCACCCTTAGATATCACCTATGTGAATGATGCTCTTGTCATGAGTTCACTTTGGGGCACAGAATGTCTACCTGCTGTGTTTTAGGGACATGGAGTTACTTTACATGTCAGGAGCCCTTGGCATTTAGAGTCACAAGCTCTGCCCATCCTGTTCTGTAGCAGAGCCTAGGCTCAGCATCTGCTGATATGGTCTATCTAGATCAGTCTTTCCTGCAATACTTGTCTGTGCTGTTGGTTCACTATGTGGACCACTAAGAGGGAGCCTTCCCTTCTTCCCTGTTTGCTTATCTGGTATTATCTGGTTTGCTTTGCGAAATCCCCCCTTTTTTTTTTTTTTTTGGTTTTTCGATACAGGGTTTCTCTGTGTAGCCCTGGCTGTCCTGGAACTCACTCTGTAGACCAGGCTGGCCCGAACTCAGAAATCCGCCTGCCTCTGCCTCCCAAATGCTGGGATTAAAGGCATGTGCCACCACGCCCAGCTCCATTTTCTAATTCATTAATTTCTAGATGTATTGTTCATGTGCCTCTGTGGTTTGGGATTTCAAATGTCTAGATCAGGACAGAAGATGAGGGTGGAAGGACTATTACTTCTCTCTGCTTTTTCCACACCTTAAAAAACAAAACTCAGCCGGGTGTGGTGGCGCACGCCTTTAATCCCAGCACTCGGGAGGTAGAGGCAGGCGGATTTCTGAGTTCGAGGCCAGCCTGGTCTACAGAATGAGTTCCAGGACAGCCAGGGCTACTCAGAGAAACCCTGTCTCGAAAAATAAACAAACACACACACACACACACACACACACACACACACACACAAAAGATTTATTCAAAAACATTTCATTTTTTTTTATTTGATGTTTTAAGCTTCTCTTGTACCTAGCCTTCCCAGGCCCTATCAGGATTTCCTTCAGGTCCTTGGCTTTTTGTAGTATGGAAATATTTAAAGACTGAGTTCTGGCATAGGGGTACTTTTTACAATTTACTAGTGCATTTCTGCTTCTAGGTCTATAGAAGTCAGCACTAGGAAGTCACTATGTATACACACACACACACACACACACACACAAGTCACTGTGTTTATATACACATTTAAGACACTGTGTACACACACCCAAGTAAGACACTATGTGTATACACACACATATGCTTACATGTTAAGCATCCAAATGAATATATACAAACATGCATGCATATATGCATATACACAGAAATTAAAAAAAAAACTCAATGCTACAATATTCTTTCTCTTCCTACAACCCCAGCCCCTCAGGAGACAATGATAATCTGAGACCATCTTTTACCTGTTAGTCCCTACGAGTCTCTTCCTGGTTCTGCTTGGTAGTTTCCCTGGGTAAGGAGGGTATGTGCTCAGAAAGAAACTCCCCTGGTCAGTGCTAGAAGGCAGACCTTCCTTCCTGCCCCCATGGCTAACATGGTCACTAGCATACAGCATTGTGAGTTAATTTTAAATATTTGTTAAATATCTTTTCTGTATTGCGTTTTATAAAAGCCAACGCATCCATGTTTCCAAACTTTCTCACATAGAATATATATGACATATGTTGCCACATATGTTCCCTTTTCACTATTTCATTATAAAATACAGAGATCAGAATTAGAACAACATTTGCTATTTTAACTTTTCAAGCCGAGAACTGAATGAGTTTGGTCCAGAGTGTTGTACAGCCTTCCATGCCCGTGTTTCTGGGATTTTTCTATATCTCTGTCTTCTTCAAGTCAACCAGGGCCAGTCCCTCTTTTTGTCTCTGCTCTCTAAGCTGCTTTATCATCTGTTAGAGTGTTTATCGTATTTTGAAATTTTGAACAGTGCTCTGATGGGAGACCTTGGGCATCTGTATTCTCATGTTATTGGAAAGTTTTGCAAAGGTAGCCCTTGGGTCCGATGTCAGTCCTAGATCCCCTTCTCAGAGCATTCACCATGTCCCAAGCCACCAGCATGATGTCTAAGTGGCTTCTCAACCAGGGCTGGACCTACAGAGTCTGTTCTGAAACGCTTGAGTTTTCCCCAAAGTGATGGATGTTTTAAATTGTATTTCCTTCAGTGAAGTGGGCATCTGTTTTATTTCAATATTTTCTTTTCATGACGTTTACACATTTTTCTTGATCTTTGCTGCTGTCTGTTTAGGAAAATTTTATGGATGGATTGTTGGTAGATACATTAAAGATACCATTTCTTTTGTTGTGGTGTATTGTGTGTGTATGTTCATGTACATGAGTGTAGAGGTCAGGTCTCAGCAGCTGCCACCTTGGTTTTTGAGACAGAATTCTTTTCACTGAGACCTAAAGTTTTCTGATGAGGATGCTGGCTGACCAGTGAGCCCCAGGGACCCTGTTCCTGTGTGGCAAGTGTGTTACTAACTTAACTATCTCTCCAACCCTGTTCAAGATATTCTCTGAAATTTATTATTTGTACTTTACTTTTTAAAAATTATTTATTTTTATTTAATGTGCATTGGTGATTTGACTGCATGTGTGAGGATATTGGATCCCCTAGAACTGGAGTTACAGACAGTTGTGAGCTGCCATGTGGGTGCTGGGAATTGAACCTGGGTCCTGTGGAAGAGTAACCAGTGCTTTTAACCACTGAGCCATTTCTTCTGCCCCTGTCCTTTATTTTTTACTGTGGCTTTTTTTTTTCTGTGTCAATCACTTTAATTTTAAATATATCCATTCTTTCATCTGAATTTCAAGTTTTTGAAATAATTTCACTATGAGTCCCTGGCTGGCCTGGAACTTGCCTTGTAGATCAGGATGGTCTCAAACTGATTAATGTTGGCCTGCCTCTCCCTCCACAGTCCTGGGACTGAAGGTGTGTACCACCATTCTCCTTGGCTCATGCCTTTTCTAAACCTGAATTAGAGGAACTCATTCATGCTTTATTATTTTTATAATAATTTTAATCATTTAAACAAATTTTAAATTTAAATATATTTTGATCATATTCTTCCCTCCCGGAAAATCTTTTCAGATCCTCTCTCCTCCCTATTTACCTAACTTTAATTAAAAAAAAAAAACAAAAAAACAACAACCAAACAAAAACCCAGTACAAAAAGAAACCCTTCCCCATATCAAGAAAACAAAATACTGCCCCCAAAAGATACATCCCTAAAAAAAGAGACCATGAAATTATAACCAAATAAAAAAACACAGATATGAAACAAAAACAAACAAAAAGCAAAAGCTGTGGAGTTTAATTCTACATTCAGCTACTCCTGAACATGAGGCCTGTCGGGGTAGTTGATACATCCATTGTCAGTCTATTGATGCAATCAGATTTTCCCTCCCCCCAGCAAGTATGAATGACAGTTAAATTGTTAGCCTTTACCCTAGTGGCTAGGTTTTCATTCATCCATTGATTTAAAAAGTATAGCAAAGCCTGTCCTGGTGGTGCACTCCTTTAATCCCAGTACTTGGGAGGTAGAGGCAGGCGCATTTCTGAGTTCGAGGCCAGCCTGGTCTACAGAGTGAGTTCCAGGACAGCCAGGGCTACACAGAGAAACCCTGTCTCAAACAACAACAACAACAACAACAACAACACCAAAACAAACAAACAAAAAGTATAGCAAAACAAAATATAATAAGGTAAAACAAAAGTAGTTTTGGGGTTGAGGTTTAGAGTACAGTCCCCCTCCCCCAAAGCTTCTGTGTTGAAAGGCTTGGTCTCCAGCTGCTGGATCTAATCCTTGAGTGGTAATTGGATTATGAGGGCCTTGATTTAGTTAGTGGATTTACTTCACTGATGGATTCATAATATGATAGCTTCATTGGGAGGTAGGACTTACTTCATATTTCCATCATCTAGACAAGAAGGAACACAAGACAGGGTTTGCAACAGAAACCATGAGGGAATGCCACTCAGTGCTCCTCTCCTCTCCTCTCCTCTCCTCTCCTCTCCTCTCCTCTCCTCTCCTCT
>LR750285.1:162669-201736 GCA_902729485.2 Mus minutoides | reverse complement strand
CCCTGCTCTCTCAGGCCCAAATATTTATTTATTATTATAAATAAGTACACTGTTGCTGTCTTCAGACATACCAGAAGAGGGCATCAGATCTCATTTTGGATGGTTGTGAGCCACCATGTGGTTGCTGGGATTTGAACTCAGGACCTTCAGAAGAGCAGTCAGTGCTCTTACCTGCTGAGCCATCTCACCAGCCCCGGAATTCATTTCTTAATGACTGGTTTCTTTCTTTCTTTTTTCTTTTCTTTTTCTTTTTGTTATGATGTAAGTTAAGTTTGCTAACTACTAGAATTTGCTAGTAGTTTTGGTTGCGACCACCAGAAATTATCGTTTTTTTGTTTTGTTTTGTTTTAGCAGCACTTAAAATATCTTCTCTTGAGAGAACCTGAGATCTTCTAGAGATACAAATGTAGGGAGCACTTTCATAGCCACAGCAACCTCAGACTTTGATGGAATTACACTGCATTCTGTTTTAGATGTGGTCTAGCCTGGAAGCCAGCAATTGAGAAGTTAAAAGCAATATGATAAAAATGTTTTGAACAAACTTAAAAGATCCGTCACTTGACTCTTTTTTTTTTTTCTTTTTCTCTGTGTAGCCCTGGCTGTCCTGGAACTCACTTTGTAGACCAGGCTGGCCTGGAACTCAGAAATCCTCCTGCCTCTGCCTCCCGAGTGCTGGGATTAAAGGCGTGGGCCACCACGCCCAGGTCACTTGACTCTTAAAGGTATTTTTCTCAGCTACTTTCTTGTGTGTGGCAGGGATTGTGTTCTGCTGTCCTTAGCTTCGTGGCTTTTATAAAGCCAGCATCACAAGTGACACAGCAAAGGTTTTAAAAGGAATACACTAGTCACATTTGAGACCTCTTCTGTGTCTTTATTGTTTTATGCTTTGACCAAGGTATGTCTGGGTGTAGATTTCATTATGTTTATCATGCTTGGAATGATACTGTGTTTTTTTAGGATCATGTTTACCAAGGAGTAATTTATATAAGATTTACTCCTCTTAAGCACATAGCTTTATGAGTTTTGACAAAATGAGGGTTTCAGTTGTCACTGCAATCACGATATAGAATATCTTCACCACTCCCATTTTCCTCTTGGCCTGTCCCCTCCAGCCCTACCATCCACTGCCTGTTGATTATAGTGGCAGTCTCCCATCTCAGAATGTGCTAGAAAGGAGTCAGGTGCTAGGTGGCTTCTAGTGTCTGTTCTCTTCAAATTCTTATGATGCTTTTGAGGTATGTACATGTGTGTGTGCACGCATGACTGCATGTGTGTGTATGTGTACATGCATGTGTGTATATGTGTGTGTGTGTGTGTTTGTGTGTGTGTAGTGATACTCAGTGTATACACCACAGTCTTGTCATTCTCTGGAGGTGTAAGTTTGGACATTTAAATTCAGAGATAACAGCAACATGATGTAACCTTTTTCAAGCAGCTCCATATCTGTATGTGCATTTACATCTCCACAGATGAGGTCCTAGGAATGGCTCATCTAGTCCTGTGGTGCCTGTGTGTTTGGTCCTGTTAGATGCTGCCAGCTTTGCTTATGTTTGCTGCTCTTATTAGCTCAGGTGATGCCAAGAGGTCCTGCTGCCCCTGGAATGCCCAGTTCTCAAGCTGTCAATTTAAAAACTTTAATTCTTTCTGATGAGTATGTAGTGGTATCCCTTTGTGCATTTCCCAGTGACATGTGACACTAGGCTTTTCCCCTGTGTTCATTTACAATCCATGTATCTTCTTAGGTGAAGGGTCAGTTCACGTATTTTTCTCTTTATGTTATTTTGTACTATTTGTTTTTAAGTTGTGTTGTTACATGCTCTGATACAAATAATTTGTCAGGTATGTTTTCTAGATATTTTCTGTCAAAATGTGGCTTCAACCTTAATGTTCTTAATGTCTCTAAGAAAAAAAAAACCCTTAAACAATAGCAACAATAAAGCAGAAGTGCTTAGGGGTGTGTGCATGTGTGTGTATGTGTGCATGTGCGTGCTTGCGTGCGTGCATACGTGTTTGTGTGTGTGTGTGCTTGTGTGAGCGAATGAATCAGTGAGTTTAATAGGGTTACTTACATAAGCCTAGGTGAGGGGTTATTTGTGGGAGCACAGGCTACACCACTGAAAGACATCTCTCTCCTCTCAGCAGCCCTTTACTACCTTAAAGAGCCTCATGGCACAAAGAGGGCCTATGAACCTTGGCCCGCTCCATGATGGAACATGAATGGGTCCAGCCTTGATGCAGGTCATCACATCTTTAAGAATGCAGTAGCTGCTGTGCCTGGGAATCAGCATCTGCTTCTCTTCCTTGCTTTTATACTCTTTCCATACACACTCACATACATACATATTCAGTAGCAACCCTGCTCGGTTCTATGGACAGAAGGGCTGGGTTTACAGTATCAGACTGGGGCTCACACCCAATAGGAAACTGGTTGGTTACTCCCATTCCTGAGCCCATTGTTGTTCCATGAGCACATCTTGCTTGGCACTGCTATAATGTAGCATCCAGGGTCTGCATGTGACTAAGACTGTTGATAACATTTTTCCCTCACAGCCTCCATAACACATTATGTTTAACTTTGTGGAAATGCTCAACTGTTTTCCAAAGATGCTCTGCCCTTTAACAAGACGGGTATGCATTCTGATTTTCGCCACATCCTTGTCAATACTTGTTATCTTTGTTATTGCACAGGTGCCACACTGGCAGGTAGGAAAGGACCTTCCTGAGGCATTGCTGAGCATCTCCACAGTGCCTGGCAGCGCTGGATGTTGCTTATTAGTCACTGTGTATCTTTGGAGAAATAGCATTCAAATTCCTTGCCTATTTTTAATTTAGCTGTTTGTCTTATTGTTGAGTCATAAGGGTTCTTTAGATTTTCTGGATACAATACTATTATCAAATATAAGACCGTTATAAAATGTCTTCCATTCTATGGATTGCCCTTTTAACTTTGGTAGTGTCATTTGACACAGAAAAGCTTTTAATTCTGATCAGGCCCAATTTATCCACTTTTTCTTCCTATTAGCTTCTTATACTACAAGTCATGTTAAAAGAAATTGTTGCCTAATCCCAGGCCTTCAATAAATATATGTAAATCAAACTCGCACCTATATGTCTTCTAAGAGCTTGCTAATCTTAGCCCTTTTGTCTGGTTTTGTTGTTAGCCTCAGCATATAGTATGAATCAGGGGTCTAAAAGCACTCTTTTTGCATGAGGAGATCTATTTGTCATAACACAGTTTGTTGAAAGGACTGTTCTTTCCCCCTTTGAAAGGTCTTAGCATTCTAGTTTTTTTTTTTTTAAAGATCTAGTTATAGATATGAGGTTTATTTTTGGATCCCAGTTCTAACCCATGACTCACAGGTATATTCTTGTGCCAGAGCGTACTCTCTCTACACCTGCAGGCCTAGCCTAGCGACGATTTGAAACAGGCCAGGATGAACATTCTGCCTTTGTTCTTGTAGTTCAAGGGTGCTCAGGCTATTCCGAATCACCTATAATTCAGTGTGAGTTTGGGGGTCAGCTTGCCCACACTTGCAAATAAGTGCAGATTTGCCAAGGATTGCCTCAAATCTGCAGATAGATCTAGGGGGCATTCCCATGCTAACAACAGGAAGTCTTTAAATCCAGGGAGACAGAGTGGCTTATGTTTCTCTAGGTTTTTAAAAATCTTCCAACAATGAATGCTTTGTAGTTTTTCTATGGCAAGGCTTGTGTTGTGTTCAGTTTCATTCTAGGTATCTTGCTCTATTCTGTACTATCACAGGTGCAACTGATTTCGTTTTGAATTTTTCTTGCTAGCTTATATAATAAATACAACTGACTTTACACTACCAAACTTGCATCTCAAAGCCTTACTGTATTTGTTCTTGTTTGTTTTTTCTTGCAAGACCACAGTCCATGTGTTCTTTTATTTTTTCATTATCATCATGTCAGGGTGGCAGTGACTAGACGTGATGAGGCTGGCCAGCCTTACATCATTCCTGATCTCGGGGTGGGGGTGGGGGTGGGGTGGGTTACTTAGTGTTTCTTAAGGAGTATGGTTTTAGTTGCACAGCGACAGCTACGGCTAAGGAGTTTGCTGAGAACCACGGGTATTCCATGAATTTTGACAGGTTTCTTATAATTTTGTTAGTTTTGTCAAAAGTTTGTTTTGTCAAATGCTTATTGAAGTGTATGTTTTTAAAATTTTTAATCTGCAAAATGATAAATCATGTTGCTTGTTGCTTATTGAATTAGCATTGATGAGTCAATCCTACTTGGTTATAATGTGTTGCCTAGGAGGGTTGGGGTTTTTTTGGCAGCTACAATCACAATTTTGACCTGTGATTTTTCATCCTCAAAATAGAGTTTTTCCATCAAGGTGGTCTTGAGCTCACGAAGTTTCCTTGTCTGTGTTTTAGGGGAATTAGTGTTCTGTCCTCCATGACTTTTAGACTTTGTATCATAAGCACTTGGGCTTATAATTTTGTTTGTGAAGAATTTTCATCTATAAATGGTTTTCAGAAATATCTTTATATATATCTACAATTCTGTTTGATATCAGAATGGTTTGAGAATAGCCTCTGTTAACATTAAAATCAACCCAGGCTGTCTTTTGTTTTCTGTCAGTCAATGTGTCTGTCTGTCCTTTTTCTGATATGGCTGCGCTGTATAACCTGTGTACTCTGGCTTAGAACTTGCCATGGTAGTCCAGGCTGGCCTCGAACTTATTATCTTCCTCAGCCTCTACATGCTGGGACTAGAGGTGTGGAGATTCCATGTCCTGTCTAGTGATTTATCTCTTGTCCATATTGAATTGCTCCTCTTTAGCAACCTCAGCTACCTAACGTTCTATGCTTGTTGGCTTCCCTTGGTGCACACCTTTCTTCTGTAGCTTTTACCATGAGTGCCCAGGATACAGCAGAGGCCAAAAGATGTGTAAGAGGGGATATCAGACTGGAATGGGAATCCTAAAACTTCACATAGGATTAGCTGGTTTTCTAGAAAGAAGAGACAATATAGCAGAAGTAATATTCAAAAAATAATATTCAGCTGTTTTCCAGGATCAAAAGCCACCAGGGTACAATTTGAAACATTCTGGCAAGTACCAAGCAGGCGAGACAGAAACAACTCTGCTTCCTGCCTCATGGTGGCAAAACTCCAGGTAAAACACAGGCGGAAAGTGCCACCACCTTACAAGAAATGAGTAGCTTTAGCCTTGCCTGTCATAGGAAGGTGGTAACCTGGCTGAACAGCACCTTATCAAATGGAAAGAAGACACCTGCTTGGCATTTCATTTTTCTCTTCTCTTCTCTTCTCTTCTCTTCTCTTCTCTTCTCTTCTCTTCTCTTCTCTTTTCTTTCTTTCTTTCTTTCTTTTTTTTTTTTTTTGAGACAGGGTTTCTCTGTATAGCCCTGGATGTCCTGGAACTCACTTTGTAGACCAGGCTGGCCTTGAACTCAGAAATCCGCCTCCCTCTGCCTCCCAAGTGCTGGGATTAAAGGCATTTCATTCTTAATGAATACATCTTTCATGAATTGATAGGCAAGCCAAACACATTTTAATACAGATAAAACCAGAGATAACTTGATAGCTGTAGGCCTTTAAGCAAAAGCATTTCTGTGTGTTCAGTTTTAGGGGGACACACATTGTCTTTTAGGGGGACACACATTGTCGAATATGCACAGTCTGATGTTAAGGAGTTGGAAGCAGAATTATGTGCCTGTAATTCCAACCATGTGGCAAGTGTCCTCCAGAACATCACTGATACATCAGTGAGAGCCCGTAAGTCAAGATTGGAGTGGTGAGGGTTAAAGACCCTGGGACTGTGTGAGAACAGCAGACTTGGACCAGCAAGAGCTGTGGTTCTCAACCTGTGAGTCATGGCCTCTTAGGGGGTCAAACCACCCCTTCACTGGAGTCCCCTAAGACCATTGGAAACCACAAACATTTACATTATGATTCATAACAGTAGTGGATTTATAGCTATGAAATAGCAAAGAAAATAATTTTATGGTTGGGGGTTACCTCACATGAGGGATTATATTAAGGGGTCACAGCATTAGGAAGGTAGAGAGATACTGATCTAGAGACTTAAGGAATTAATTCCAGGATAAAAAATAATAAGAAAAAAAAAGTATGTGAAATAGTGGAGTGTGACGGTATATGCTCGGCTCAGGGAGTGGCACTATTAGGTGGTGTGGCCTTGTTGGAGTAGGTGTGGCCCTGTTGTCATGGGCTTTTAGACCTAGACACCTGGAAGTCAGTCTTGTTCTAGCAGCCTTCAGATGAAGATGTAAAACTCTCATCTCCTCCTGCACCATGCCTGCCTGGATGCTGCTGTGCTCCTGCCTTGATGATAATGGACTGAACCTCTGAACCTGTAAGCCAGTCCCAATTACACGTTGTCCTTTATAAGAGTTGCCTTGGTCATGGTGTCTGCTCACAGCAGTAAAACCGCAACTAAGACATGGAGGAAATTGCAAAACAACACAAGAGACTTAAAAGGTACCCACAGAGAAAATACAGTATAAAACGGTAGGCAAATGTAGATGTATCAGAAACCTCTACAGGTATCAAGGTGCTGTGGAAAGTTTCCCGAGTGAGTTGCTTTCTTGAATGGCCTGCACAGGAAGGAAATTGCTTATCTCGTCTCATTCTGTGTCCCATGGAAGTCAGAGTTTGCCCTCAGTGTTCCCTGCGGCCTCTCCCCTTTTCCCACTCAGGTCCTTCCTGTCACTTTCACTTTACTGTAGCTCGGTCTTGTTCTCTCTAAAGGTTGTATGGTGGGCCTGGATCTTGACAGTATTTCCCACCCTTTGAAGTCTATGTTATCTCATGTACTGTTTTCTTACTGTTCCTTTTGGTGGTATATTTCAGTGTTTGATAACCAGAATGCTGATTTCCCAGGAAGTATTTCTCTGTCACATAATAAAATTGGCATTTTGAGAGGGCTAGGTGCTCACTGTGGCCTGTCACTGGGTCCTAGTGTAGTGTCTCTGATATCCCATGGATGCTGACTGCTCACTGTGGCCATCTCTGGGCCATGACACAGACTTGCAGCTGGGTATGGAGTGCCAGGGGATGTATGATATGCATGCTTGTAGGATACATGCACTTTGACTTTCTTCTTTGTAAGCTATGGTGTGGCACAGACACTATTGCCCAACTAGGGGGGTACCACAGGGCTTCCCTACTTTCCACGCAGTCTTGGTGGTTTGTTCAGTAGATTTTCTTGTGCCTTCCCTTAGACTGTTCCTGGTTTCTCTCTACTTGACTTTTAGGTGAAGCCTGCTCTTGTTCCTGACACAGGCTTGTGCTTTCTAGTCTGAACTTCTTGACAGGGTATCTCTGTAGATTTCATCCGCATGCTTCCTTTCCAGACAATCTCATGTCATTTAATGATGGGAGCATATTTAGAGAAATGTCGCATAAGGTGTGTTATTTTTTCCCTTTGTCCAAATATCATCCAATATATTCATGCCCCCTGGATGACATATGTTTATGTCACCTGAGATGGCCCCTCGGTCATCAAGGGTCACACAGCTGACTGCTTAAAGAAAGCTGTTTTTCTATGTAGCAGGATACTTATAATAGCAGTTAAAAGTATGGTGAATACATAAATATATACCAAACACATAAACAGTAACACTGTTGTACATTATCATGAAATATGCTTTCTACATATAATTGCATTGCTGTATTTGTATTGTATGTTCTTTTGGGACCATAACCATACATGTGATCCATCATTGGCAGAAATGCTGTTATGTTAGTTTCTCTTGCTGTGTAATGTTCCTTAAAGCAATGATTCCATATTATCTCACTGTGGGCGTGGGACAGGAGCTGAAGAGTGGGGAGAGGTGTTTCTTGCTGGGTCTACTGTAATGCTGTGCATGTTGACTGAACTCAGGATGGGGGCTTCCTCACAGGCTGTGCGATGGAAGTCTCCATTCCTTCAGGCTCCACCGCAGGCCTTAGTGAGTGCCTTTCCTCTCTGCATGGCATCAGATGCATGGTCATTGTATGCTCTTAAGGGAAGAACTAAGACTGAGGGCAGGAGGGATCTCTCCACCTCCCTGTCTCCATCACTCAGCGCTTCTCCTTCAAGTTCACCCTAAAGTGAGGCCTAGTCTCTACCCTTTTAAGGGTAAAATGCTATAAAACGTTTGCAGAAGCATTTTCCAGCCACCACACTCTCATAAAGGAATTTCTCAGATTTTCTTGTGGTCTGACAAGAGTAGGGTACCATGAGACTCTAGGGGCCATTGAGCCATGGCTGTTCTGTGTAATAACTTCTGTGGTTATTTTCATAGATTTTTCTGGAAGCGCCTCCCCAGACCCCCGCTCCCTGGTGATATGAAAAGACTCTGTGTTTCACTTCCTTTAGTGCTGTATGCTTGTTATTGCTCTGCCACGCACTTCTGTGATGTTCCCGGACCAGGCACCATGTGGTCTGATGACTACTACACCAGGGTCTCAAGCTGCCGCCTGTTGGACATATAAGTGTCCCACCATTGTTCTCAGGTCCTGTAGAACTGAGTGTTTGCTATAAAACATCTGTTTCTATTCTCTCTTTCTATTGCCATGATAAGCTCCTGTTTGTAGTTTAAGTGATATATAGACTGATAACTTAGAAGGCATGTGGAGCAGACATTTCAGCTGCTAGGTACTGAGAGCATCGCGCTACAATGTAATATGTGTCAAAACACTGTGTGAGAGAAACTGAGTGTAGATGGTTTGTTATTTATCTTTTTAATTTTAATTCTTTTAACTTGAGTGTAGAGAAACATTCAAAATGCAGATGTGTAGAAGCCAAAATTACCTGCTTAGAAGAGGGGGGGCGCTCATAGGGGAGTCCCACTGGGGAGACAGAGCATGGGGTTGTTACTCTCCTGCTTTGTGACCCATTGTTAGTATTGTTGTAGCATTTGATTGGCAACCTGGCCAGGGTTGGTTACTGGATGTGGGTTTTGTGGCAGTCAACACCATATATGCAGGGAAGACCCAGGCCTAGCTGGCTCTGCCACCTTATTCCTCCACATAGCATCTTTAGGATCCACTATTGGCTGGTGCTGTGGTCTTAGGGAGATTTAGTCTGCTCACTGGTCTTGCTTGAGAGTTGTTTGATAGGGGTTAGTCTTGATTCCATCTACATGAAACAATTCCTTTAGCTTCTAGTTTGATGGGGTGTTTATATACAGCTTGTGTTTTGTTTCTGAAATAAATGAAAAAGAAGTGTTATTTAGAAATATGAAGCTGGCTGCTAGACACCCTTCCTTCTCCACTAAGGTCACTGCTTTTGTGATACAGGATCAGGAATACTGGTACGGTCCTGGCAGCCCAAACGTGCTGGTTGTATGCGGACCCCTTCTGTGGGAGGCACTGTGGCTCTGCCCCTCTCTCCTGACCCTCTGGTACACCTGGCTGGGACAGACCTCCTGTAGAAGAAGGGGCGGTCACAGAGCTGTGGTTGTGACAGTACATGGAGGAGACAATGTCACTATCTCAAGGGTGTTTTCATGCTTTTAATTTAAATAGAATCATTGAATGTCAAAAATAGCTTTACAGTGTTTTCTATTTGTCACATTTTGGCAAGGAAAGAGTGGTGTCATCATTCTGTGTGTTTGCTAAGTGATAATTACAAGCATGGAGACAGATGTGGCTTCCGGAGAACCAGCAGGACTGTGCCAGAGCTTCTTTGCTCCTGGAAAGAGGAAGTGCATAGAGCCTTAGTGACTGTGACAGTGGCCCCAGAGGCTTGGAGCGGGACAGTTAGGACAGCTGTTTCTGGTCCAGCGTGGACAATGGGGACTGAGCCAGAGAGAGGGTTCAAAAAGTGACCAACCATGGCAAAGGGTCCACATGCAGGTGGGGACCAGCAGGCATGATGACATGGTGCTAAGTTAAAGCCCTGAGTGAAGCCACCAATGGACCATAGTGTCCCTTAGCAGGAGGCAGGAGCGTGATACCCAGAGTGCATGAAGTAGGCAAGCTGGAGATCGAGCTTCTGCCTGAGCCAGATCATACTGGTACACTGATCCCATCCTACAGCCCCCAGGAGTGCCAGGAAGAAAGGCTTGCTGTTTGAGCTACTTAAGAATTTTGTCATGGCAGCTGCACAGATTAAAATGCCCCTTATGTGAGTTCCGGCTACACATTCACAAGAGCAGCCTGCATTTACACAAAGCGTGTAGTCCCTGCAGAGATAAATGATGCTGTCCAGTTACTTGGAGGCCAATTTCTTGTAGTTGCCAGGGTTTTGCTTAGCCAGAGAATGGTTGCTACTCACTTTGGGTCTCATGGCTAATTAACTTGTGGACTATTTAGAAGTGGTTAATTTTTTTTTTTAAACCAAGTGGGAAGAACAACGCATAATTAACAGCAGCTTCAAAAACCAGATGAGCCAACGTGGACTCACAGCTCTCTCCTCTGTTTCTCTCTGCTTCTCACATCCCCCAAATGCAACTTCTGAACGTAACACAACTCTGCGTGGTGATTACTTTAATATACCTGTATATTGAGAAATGAGTCATATGCTGTAGAATTCACCATTTTTAAGGCGATCCATTGCTCAGTGCATCTAGTGTGTGTTTGTGGCTTGCCCAGCTTCCACATCTGTCCAGTTGCAGAGTATTTTAACACTCTAAAGAAAAATCATGATCCCCTGAAGCAGCCATCTCCATTCTCTGTTCCCACTTTCCCTGGTCTTCTTTTCTGTCTCTGCCTGCCTTGGACATTTCAGACATGTGTAGTCATAGACCACAGTCTGATTGACGGCTCCCGTCACTGCATGTTCCCTCTCAAGGTACATTCATGTTATAGCATGTCTCCGACCATCATTGCTTTATCTTATTATTATTATTATTATTATTATTATTATTATTACTTTGTAGCTCTAGAGGTTGATCCCCGGGCCTTGTGGATGCTGTGCAAATAGCTCTACCATTGAGCTACAGCCCTGACCCCTATTACTTTTTATATCTGAATAACAGTTGTAGAGATATATTATTTACTTCACTCTGTTTTTCTGTTGATAAACACTGGTTTTTGCTTATTTGTCTTTTCTTTTTTGGCCATAAAGCTTCCTGGATAATGATGACGATGATGACGGTTATTATTATTTGGTTTGGAAACTTCCAGTTACGTGGGAATTAAATTAAATGTAGATGTGGCAGTTCCACCTGTCCTCCATAGGAGCTGCACTGTTTTATCTTTGTAAGGTGTAAATTGTCACCCCAGTTTAATAGATGAAGGTCTGAGAGTGCGGGGATAGAAAGACTTAGGAGCTATTAGTTGCAGCATCAGCTCCATGAGGCCCATTGACCCACTGAGGGCCATAGGCCTGTCTTGATGTATGGATCAAGGATCAGCTAAAACTGGAGGCTGGAGCTGGAAGGTCATTGGCCAGTGCCAGCTCTCTCAGGGGCCAGGATGAAGGCAAGGAAGCCATGAGTTAGGGCACCCACTCTCACGTAGCTGAAACAAGGTTGGCTGGCTTGTTTTTGCCTGGGTGTAGATAAAGCCTTGGGACTGGTACTATGGCTAAGGTTGACCAAACGCCAGGACAGCAATATTCTTCCTGCCAGGTACAGCAGCTTGTCTGTACCTTTTCCTGATCTCTAATACCCAATATGGAATTGCCTTCCCTCCCATTTTTTTGAGACAACACCCATAGATACGGGCTGCAGTGGCACTAGCAGAGGCCAGCCATGCTGTTAGCCATGTGTATCCAACTGTGGTCAAAGGCCTGCATTATGACAGGAAGCCCCCCCGATGTTCTGAGCACAAACACTTGATGAGATGAAGACTTCTGCCCCTGGCAGACTCACTTCTAAAAAATGTGTTGAACTTGACGCCGCCTTTACACATGCTACGAGGCTGCGGGCGTTTCAGCTACACAGTGAAATCATTAGCAGGGCCTTCACAGCTAGCATTGCACCCGTGGTGCAATCCCGGCTTCCTTTGAGTGCCAAACAGATGCTACCTAGAAAATGTATGTATTCACAGTTTTGGGAGATCGTGATCACATCCATCCATGGGGTGATGGTCACTGGAGCCCTATGTGGGTTTAATGTAAACCAAGAGCATCACTTTTATTAAGTGGTGGAGACCAACTTGTTTAGCAAAAGAAATATGGAAGAGGCTCCCGCATTCTATTCAGCTTAGTCACCATGTGGGATACTGGTGGATCAGCATTCTGTTTCTTGTTCTAGCCCACTGACCTGTCAGCTCTGCCTAACAAGTTGGGGGTGGGGGTGGGGATGGGGGTAGGGGTGGGAGTCAGGCCTCTTCAAGAACAGGGCATGTAGGTAGAAGAGATGGATGAAGAGCATACTGTCACTCTCCGTGGGCAGGGAGCTGAGCATCTCCTCACCAGCTGCTCCATGGGCTCAAAGATGATGCTAGTGTTTATGAGAACCCAGCACGGAGGCATGCTGGTGCAGAGTGCTCCAGAGAGGTGGTACCCCTGCTTCTCTGCCAGGGTACTTATGTTTGGCATTGGGGTTTTGTCTGATGCTAGCACTCGCTGCATGCGCTGAGCCACTGGGGTCAGCCCCCAACTGTGTTTAACTCACCCAGTCATCAGAGGTCTAAGCTCCAGGGTTCCAGGAATGTTGCAGAGTATTTGCTGTTTCTGGTCAGCATTCACAATGTTTTCTTCATTCATTCTGTGGCTAGAGCTGAATAGAATCTTCAATGGTTACGATTGGTAGGTAAGACTTAGACTTTGAGGGAAAGTGGTCCCCTTAAGACTGTACCTAGAATTCACATGGTCAGGTGCTCTTACTGCATTTGCATGCTCCCACGGGTCTGCTGTAGCCCACAATATGGACAGCCACGGGCCCTGGTCCTGAGACGTGATGGGGATGATGGTTGCTGTCCTCACGTGACTTCTGGTGCATTGTTTCGTCTGATTCCTAGAACCATGGCTTTAGGGTAGTTTCCATCCAGATGCTGTAGAGTGCTTCTCTCCTTACTCTGGCTCAGCATGCAGGTTCCAGTCTGCTGAGTTTTCAGATCCCATGGTGGTTCTTCTTACCACATCTGCCTGGGGGGCTCTGTATGAAGGGCTTTATGGTGTGTGTCATAGTGAAGCAGGGAGAGCGGCACCTGTCACACAAGTGAGACATCACTCAGGGAAGGCTGCTCACAGCCCAGTGACGGAGTCTAAAGTGCAACCAAGTAAAATCCGCAGCTTTCTCATTAGAAAGTCACGGCGTGTAATGAATTCTGTGAGAAGAACAGAAAGAAAGAAAGAGCCTTACCAGGTTCTGCCTGCAGTTGCTCCTTATGGTTTTCTGGAAGTGTGCTCTGAGCCCGGGGGGTGGGGGGATGGGGGGTGGGGGGAAGCTGCTTATTCCTCTGTACCCTTTGAGCACAAAAGAGGGCCCTCCAGGTGGACGCTGGATGTCACCAAGGGACGAGCACCACACAACTCCCCTCCTGCACATCCTCCATTGGATGAAACCAAACACGGGGTCTCTGCTCTCTGTTAACAGGTCTAGTGAGCAAACATGAAGATATGGGTGAGAATAAGCAAGCGGGTTGGTGACTGTTTTAGAACTATATGGCAATTTTCCTCATTTTTTTTTAATGTAGTCTAATTTGGTCACGTGTTCTCCCCTCTCCCAGCTCTCCGACCTGCATCCCACCTACCCAATATTGCATTAAAATATATTTTGATCATATTTTTTATATTTCTCCCTCTTTAAAAAAAACCCACAAAATGAAAATCCAAACAACCATCCAATAATCCAACGAACATTGAAACAAACAAAACGAAACAACCCCCACTCCCCCCCCAAAACAGAAAAACAGTAGACCCTGTTTTGTCTTGACCCAACCACTCTAGGGCATGGGGCCTACCCCAGAATATGGTTAATATACCCAGTGAGACTTCCTTTGGAGAGAACAGATCTTCCTTTTTTCAGAAGCCATCAATTGCAAATATCTTCTTGGTTAAGGGTGGAACTCTGTGTCCAAATTTCCCTCTCAGTACTGGACCCTCTTGGATCTGTGTGAGTTTTATGTGGGCAGCCACAGTGTAAGTGAGTTCCTGTGTACATCTGTTCCTTGTGTCTGAAAGGCACTGCTTCCTTGGAGCCACCCATCACCTCTGGCTCTTAACAGTCTTCCTACCTAATCTTCTACATAGATCAGATACTAATCTTCTACTGAGTTGGGTGGGGGCGGGGCGGGGGAGGCTGTTGAGGCCTGAGTGTTCCAAAGTCTCTCACTCTGCACATTGTCCAGCTGTGGGTTGGTGTTAATTCCCATTTATTGCAAGAAGAAGCTTCTTAGATGGAGGATGAATGAAGCACTGATCTATGGATATAGCAGAATGTCATCAGGAATCATTTTATTACTATGTTTCTACATCAGAAAAATAGAAGTTGGTTTTCCCTGGGCCCATGACCTATTTATATTTAGACTCAGGTTCTTGGCCACTTTAGCGGTGTCAGGTGTGGGTTCCATCTCATGGAGTGAACCTTAAATCCAATTTTAAGAAGTGTTTGGTCACTCCCATAGTGTCTGTGCCACTATTGCCCCCATACATCTTGCAGGCAGGTCATTGGTGCAGGTTGCAGGGTTTGTAGCTGGGTGATAGAGATTGCCTTTCTCCTCTGGCAGCATTCAGAGTACCTTCCATGAACCATAGTCAGTATAGGTGAAACTTCTAGTTGGCTACCTTTTCCTAAAAGAAATTCAACTTCTCCATTTTCAGTGACTTATTTATTGTCTTCATCAACAGGGCCTTACCATCAGGTTGTAGAGAACGATTGGCAATACTCTGTGCTATTTTACGGTGGGGGGAGTCCATAGAACCCTTTGGAAAGCAAGATGCATGCGTGGCCTATTCCTGACACTGGAGGTTTCACATGGTGGTTTAAGAGGTCTAGGTGGGGCATTGCCTCTCCTGTTACATGGTGACTCTTGTTTCCCTTCCTGTTATCTATGTATACATTTTAGGAGGCATCTACAATAGACGGCTTCTATATAGTTTTTCAGAAAGCCTTTAGGGTTAACTGTTCCATCACATATTCCCTCCTTTCTTCTTCTCTTCCTTCCTTTCCTCGTTTAACCCTTCTATTCTAGTTCCTCTTTATTCCTGTGTAAAATTAAGTTTTGTTTCCACTTCCTTGGGAGACCCTTTTCCTTGACCCTGTAGTCCTTGACTAGGTACCTAACCTCATTGTAATCCAGATTATAGCATATATCAAAAGCCTGAAGACTAACATTGTGGGATTTTTTTCTACACTTTATTGAGATTTGGCATTGGTGTGTAACTGTTTTGTATTTAACCCATTATAATTGTTATAATTATTCCTTGGTGTTCCTACCCCCTTCTCTTTAGTCTGACGTCCTGTGGGCTTTAATCTGTTTGTTGAGGTTTTGTTTTCTGAAGCACATTCAGGCTATTGACTAAAAACATTTTATTTCATACATAGTTTTGAGCATATTCTTCTACTTCCTGTTTTTCTCCTGTTTTTTGTTTTGTTTTTGCTTCTCTGTGGTAGGATGTGCTCATGCTCTGTTGTTTCTTCCTAAAGGAGGGGTCAATTTGGATCTTAGCTTTGTCTCAATGTTTGTGTGCTCTCAAGCTTGGTCTAACTCTCTCTCTCTTACATGACTTCAGACATGCAGGCTGTTCAGTTGGGCTGTGTCCCATAACTGCTCCCCACACCCTGGGGATCAGCAGCCACAAAGGGGTGTTATGAAGAGGCTGTGAGACTGCTGGCTCCTATGAACACATGTTCGGTTAGCACTAATATTCTTGGTCATGTGCCACCCTAGCACCTCCCATGTCTACTACCACATGGCATATGCCTTTCAGGGCCTGCTAGAGAAGGCCCTCAGGACTCTCATCATCCATCAGGGTTAGAGCTTGAAGGACCAAGTTTGCCTGATTTTAAAATTGTAACCCAGTGGAAATTTGGATGCTTTCCCCTTAACATCAGGATCCTGCTTTTACCTTTTCTGTTCATTACTGTTCTGGAGATTCTAGAAACTTCACACTGGTGAACATAGAACTAAAAGGCTTTGGAATTGGGAAAGAAGAAGCAACCCTGACTTTATGTTCAGCCAGCTGTCACTATATAACATCCAGAACAAGCTAACTGTATCTAAAAAGACGTTTGGCTGAGCCAGAGGATACAGGGTCAATCTATTAAAGTCAGGTGTCTGTCTTATTCTAGCCACAAACTCCGGGTCACATAGATGGTCCTACTTAAGCTCTGTGGGACACTAAATAAAATAGTGAATAAACATGTGAAAGATGATGCTTTTTCAATTGAAAATATTTTCCATCTAATATACAGTCTTTCCCAATCCCAGTTTGCTCCCTACTTCCCTACCCACCCAACTCTATATCTTCTTTCTCTTTAGAACGCAAACAAACCAAAATAAAAATAAAACAAAACAAAAAGCACAAGAACCCCCCCCCCCATAAAAACACAATCAGAAGAAAAAGATGTGGGATAGCATGCAGGGGTAGGCCAAGTGCAAGTCAAGATTCAGATCTTACAGAACCTCCTATGGCAGCAGTGCCATAGTGGAGCATCAGCTGGCGGCTCATCATTGAAAAGCGTGCTGAGAAGCCTATGATCCTGAGCTTCATCCCTGGGCCCGTGTGGTAGAAGGAGGAAACTTACTGTGCAGACTGTTCACTGACCTCCACAAAACACCCTGGCATGTACTTGTACATGTGCTTAGACATACACAGACACAATTTTAAAGACCATTCAATATACAGGAAAAAGTGTATTGGGAGCCAAAAGAGAAAAACACCAAGTCACATATAAAGACAAACTCATCAGAATAACATCTGATTTCTCAATGGAAACTTGAAAAGGTAGAAGAGTATTGAACAATATTTCAAGTTCCGTAATATCAAAACTACAACCCAGATGACTATACCCAGCAAAACTGTTGTAAATTATATGGAAAATATTTCATGATCAAAGCAGGCTAAAGGAATTTTTAACTGGTAAGCTAGCTTTGCAGACAATACTGGAAGAAAGTCTTCACTTGAAGATAATGATAATCATATTGAAGAGCTTCTGAGGGCAGGGGAATATTCTAGAACAGCAGTTAAGCAAACAAGTATTATGAAACCACAAAATACTACAAAATCAAATGACCAGAATCAATATACATTTTTTTCTGTAGTAATTCTGAATATTAATAGTCCTAATTTCCCAATCTATAGATATGGTGTTATCTGTTGTCTGCCTTCAAGAAACATACCTTACAAGAGCTGGCCCTACCCCTTGCCAGCTGCAGCACTCAGGAGAGTGAACTGTGTACCTTGCCTGGGCAGCACAGTAGAGCTCTGATCCTGGTGGGAAGGTTCAGGTGAGCCAGGCCTAAGAGCATGAGGGCCGGAGAGCTGGCCCCTCCCCTTACCAGCTGCTGCACTTTGGGTGAGCTAGCCAGGGCAGTACTGCAGACCTGGCCCTGGTGGTGTGGGCGCAGGAGAGGTGGCAGATTGACCAACCCAGTTACTACCCAGGCCCAGATCCAGGGCTTTTACTTGGCCCACCCCAACTGTATACTGGTCAAAGGGACAATCCATCAAGAAGACATTACAATTTTAATGTATATCCACTTAACACAGGTGCACACAATTTCACAAAACAAATATTACCAGGTATAAAGCTATAGATTAACCCCAACATAGTACTAGGTGACTTTAATACTCAACCTTCACTAATATACAGGCCATCTGGATATAAACAGAAACACTGGGGTTAAATGATATAATAGATCAAATCAGATTAACAGACACCTACAGAATTTCCATCCACTACAGAATACATATTGTTCTTACCAGCCTCTGGAACACTCTCTAAAATGGGTCATATATTTTGACACAAATGAAGTCTCAATAAACTCAGGAAAAACAACACAACTTCCTGTATTCTATATGACCACAGTGGAGCAAAGCTAGAAACCAACTGCAATAAAGTTACAGAAAGTTCACCAACTCAGTTGATTCAACTGTATACCACTGAATAGTGAAGAAATCAAGAGGGAAATTAAAAATTTCTAGAATCGGGTGAAAATGAAGATAGAGCATACTACATCTATGGGAGACAATGAAGCCTTAGAAGAAAGTCGATAGCTCTAATTGCATACAGTAAGAAATCGGAGACATCTCAAATAACTGAATGATGCACCTTCTGTCTTGGAAGAACAAGGCAAACTGAAATGCAATAGATGTAAATAATTAAGGTCAGGGAGGAAGTTAGTAAAGTAGAAATAAAAGAAAAAATATAAGGAAAGAATGCAACAAAGAAGCCAGGTGTGGTGGCACATGCCTTTGATCCCAGCACTTGGGAGGCAGAGGCAGGCGGATTTCTGAGTTTGAGGACAGCCTGGTCTACAGAGTGAGTTCCAGGACAGCCAGGGCTATACAGAGAAACCATGCTCGAACCCCCCCCCCCAAAAAAAAACAAAAACAAACAACAACAACAAAAAGAATGCAACAAAGAGCTGAGTCTTTGAAAAGATTAAAAATAGCCATAAACTTTTCGCGAAACTAAGGAAAAGACTGAGAGCCAAGCCCCAAGTTAATGTTAAAGAAGAAATGGGAGACATTATAGAAGATACCAAAGAAGTCCAGGAGAGTATAAAAGAAACACGGATAAATTTCTAGACACATATTACCTAATAAAGGTAAACCAAAATGAGATAAATATTTTGAACAGATCTATAACAAACAAGATTGAAGCCGGAATTAAAAATTGCTCAAGTTAAAAAAGCTCAACCCCAGATGAGTTGGCTGCAGCATTCTCTTAGGCCTTCAAAAGACTAACACCGATCCTTTCCAAATTATTTTATAAAATAAAAAAGGAGGGGATGTTGCCAGACTCATGTCTGAAGCTAGTGTGGGATATACCTCAACACAGTAAAGGCTACACATGACAAACCTACAACCAACTCATTTTAAATGAAGAAAACTTGTAGCATTTCCACTAAGACAAAGGTTTCTGCTCTCTCCACCCTTACTCAGTGTGGCACTCTAAGTCTTAGCAAGAGCAATAAGACGAGAGGCAAGTGAAAGGGATGCAAATAACCCTTATCTGCAGAGAATGCGATCCCAGACACAGGAGACCCTAAAGACTACCAGAAAACTCTTAAAAGCTGAGAAATACCTTCAGTAAAGTAGCAGGATATAAAATTAATACAGAATCCAGCCTTCCTATATATGAATGATAAATACATTGGGAAAGAAATCAAGGAAACAGCCCCATTTACAATAACATAAAAAAAAAAAAAACAGGCCACTGACAATAACCACCACTACCAACAACTAACAACTCTATAATATACCTAACGTGGGATGTGAAAAATCTCTACAATGAAAACCTTAATACATTGTAGAAGGAAGTTGAAAAGACATTGGAATACCATATTTATGGGTTAGAAGAATCAATATTGTAACAATGGCTGTCTTGTCCAACAATCTACAGATTCAATGCAATCATCATCAATATTCCAATGTACAGCCTGGTCTACAGAGTGAGTTTTAGGATAGCCAGGGATACACAGAGATACGCTGTGTTCAAACAAACTACCCAATCAACCAAACAAAAAACAACAAAATAAAAACAAACAAAACTTAAAAGTCTCATCTGGAAATAAAAGACCTTGTGTCCTAGTCTGTTTTCTGTTTTGATAAAATGCGATGAACAAAAGCATCTGAGGCGGAAAGTGCTTATTTCATCTTATCCTTTGTAGTTCTTCATCAAAGAAAGTCAAGGCAGGAGCTTGAAGCAGAAACCACAGTGGAATGATGTATACTGGATTGCTCCCAAGTTCATGGTCAGCTACCTTTCTTATATAGCTCAGGACCACCTGCCTATGAATGGTACCATTCAAGAGTGAGCTGGGCCCTCCTACATCAATGAGCAATTAAGAGAGTACTCCATAGACATGCCATGGGACAATCCAGTGGAGGAAATGTTTTGGTTGAAAATCTTTCCAAGTTTGTTGTTATGAGACCATGACAGCCTGCATTGTCAAAGCAATTCTAAGCAGAAAGAGTATGGTTGGAGGTATCACTATATGTGATTTCAAATTATACCACAGAGCTCTGGTCATAAAAACAGCATATTATTGGCATTAAAAACAGGCATATAGATCAAGATAAAAGAATAGAGGGCACTGGATATAAACTTACATAGCTCCAGCCACTTAAATTTTGACAAATATGCCAAAAAGAAAAAAAAAAAACCACATTGGAGAAAAGATAACATTCTCAGCAAATGGTTCTAGAAAACCTGGATATCTACCTGTAGAAGAATGGGACTAGATCCTTCTTTCTCACCATTCATAAAAATTAACTTTTAATGTATTACAGACCTTAATGAAAGACTTGAAACTTTGAAATCATTAGAGGGGAAAAGAGAATTGACTTTCAGATGTAGATATAGCTAAGATACAGGTACAGATAAGATATAGGCATATGTAAAGACTTTCTGAATAGTACTCTAGTTTTTCAGGAAATTAGGCCAAAAGTCGATAAATAGAATCTTATAAAATGAAAATGCTTTTGTATAGTAAAGTATGCAATGGTAGTTTAAATAGATATGGCCCCCATAGACTCATGTGTTTGAATGCTTGCCCTACCCACCACCCCCAGGGTGGCATTATTAGAATGTGTGGCCTTGTTAGAGGAAGTATGTCACTGTGGAGGTGGGCTCTGAAGTCGCATATATATATGCTCAAGCTACACCCAGTGGCACAGGCGCTGTCTTGCTGTCTTTGGATCAAGAAGTAGACCTCTGAGTTCCTTCTCTAGCACCACATCTGCCTGCCTGCTGCCTTGTCTCCTACCCTGATGGTAATGGACTGAGCCTCTGAAACTGTAAGCCAGCTCCAACTTAAAAAGAAAAAAAATTTTATAAGAGTTGCTATGGTCACAGTGTCTCTTCACAGCAATGGGAACCCTAACTAAGAGACACCCTACAGTATGGGTAGTTGTACATCTGATAGAGGGATAATATACTGGAACCCCAAAACTAAACAAACAACCCAGTTAAAAACAGGCTAAGGAACTGAACTGAGTCCTCAAAGGAAGAAATACACATAGCCAATAAATATTTCAAAAAGTGTTCAACATCATTAGCCATAAGGAAAATACAAATTAAAAATAGTCTATGATTTCTCTCATAGCAAGTGCCCACCCCACCGAAGTTAGATTGGCTATCTTCAGGAATATAAGTAAATGGGGGGTTGAAAAGATGGCTCAGCGCTTGAGAGCATCCTCTCCTCTTGCAGAGAGAGGTTCAGGGTCCAGTTCCCAGCACCCACATAGAGGTAGTTTCATGGGGATCTGGCACATTCTTCTGGACTCTGCAGGCATTAGGAATGCATGCAGTAACAGATATCCAAGCAGACAAACACTTGTGTACATAAAGCAAAAATAATGTTTAAAAAAATGGGTGCTGGGGAAAGAGTGGAAAAAGCAGAATCAGTGAGAACATAGATTGCAATGTGGAGATCGGTGTGGGGGCTTCTCACAAAGCTAAAGACTGACCTTGCATATGACCCAGGCCCACCACTTCTGACCATTTACCAAAAGGACTTTATATCCTACCTTAGAGATACCTGTACACCCAAGCTTGTTGCCAGTATCTTTACAACGGCAAGGAGTGGAAATCAGCCTGGATGTCCACTGTTGAGAGTGGTGGAAGTGTGGTACCTAAACACAGTGGGATTTCATTCAGTCAGAAAACACGAAGGTGGGAATCTTACAGGACGGATCGATAGGGCCTGGAGAATGTGCTAGGTCTTGGAACTCAGGCTCCGGAAGATGGTGAAGTCTCTTTCTCTCCTGGGTGGGTGCCAGCTTTTCACCTTACACATCTGCCTTTATGTAGAAGGGAGTATTTGTAGAGCTTAGGAAACTAGAGGAAAAAACCAGAGGCCTATGAGACAGGTAAAAAGAGTCTGCTGTCTATGTGGTGTGAAGGGTTTATATAGTGCATGTGCGGTATAAAGTTGGAAGAGGGAATTCTGGGAGTGGAAAAGTCTAAGTGGGCACAGAAGTGGGGGAGACAGGGGAAATGTGGGGGATTGAGGTAGGAGGGGCATAATAACCCATGGTGTATGAAAAGGTCATAAATACGATAAGCTAAACAAAAAGTAAAAAAGGACTTGGAATGGAGGGACTGTAAGCTGTTCCTAGAAGGTATGTGCTAGTAAACAAAACCCCTAATGTGTGTAGGCTGCTGTCCTATTAATGGTTGATCAGAGCAGCTCCTGGAGCTCACGAACAATAGAGGCAAGTGCTGTTGGTTGACCATTAGAAGGAGATCGTAAGACCCTATTGCTGAAGACACCCCACGCCTTGGTCAGAGGACATGGAGAAATGAGGCTACCACTGGACTGGATGCTTCCTTCCTGCTTGCTAGCCTTCATAGTGTTGGGAGTTGCTTTTCAGGCTGGTGAGGGAGAATTGCCATCCTTGGCCATACTCAGCTTGGACCTTGTGTGCAACAATCCTGTCTGGCCTAGGAAGATGCATCCTCTGGTACAATAGTGGCAGGTCTATTTTATGCTAATTATATGCTTTTTGTTCTTTAATTTGATGCCTGCTCCTCATGACTGATATTCTGAATCCAGTCCAAAGCCTATGGCTGGGAAGTGACAGGCTTGAATGAGGGAGATTCTGTAGTGTAGGTCCTAAATGGACCTGATGTGCCTGTCAAATTGCCTTCTAAGCCACTGTGTTTATGGCCATAAATTAGTGCTAATGTCAGCCTTGATCTTTTTACACAGCTAGCAGTGATTGTAGAGACTCATAACCAGTCAGAGTCCTGAGAATAAATGACTATCAGATTCCTAGCAAGTGGGGACATTGGCATCACCCTTCCAAGGCTCAGAGAACACCCAGAAGTAGGGATGAAAAGAATATAAGATCCAAAGGAAGTTGGGTTGGGTAGCACTATGGAACACTTGATGTCTGGGCATGACATGGCTGCTACACTCAGGGTTAGGGCACAAATCTGAAGAGGATTGAGCCTGCCAGCATTCTGCCATGGGAAGGAGATCTCATGGGACCCTCTTCTGCCTGATGTTTATATGCAATTAATGGTTGACGGGAAGAAAAAAAGGGCATTTTCTTCAGTAGTGTAGCCACTCATGTGGGTGCCTGGGCTCCTGTAAAGAACCCTAATGAAACTCACAAGATAAGAGAGGAAAAGGCGCGCGCACGCGCGCGCGCGCGCGCGCGCACACACACACACACACACACACACACACACACACACACGAGGGGACAGACAGACAGACAGACAGAAGGAGAGTGGGGAGGGAGATGGAGGGAAGGAGAAAGAGAGACAGACAGACAGAAGGAGGGTGGAAAGGAAGAGAAGGAGGGAGAGAGAGAGACGGAGGACATGGAGGTAGAAGGGGGAGCCAATCGGAAAGAAGTTTATTGGCAGAGGGATATGGGCATGAATATGATTGAAGTACATTATACAAGTATATGGAAAATCAGAATGAAACCCAATATTATATATAGCTAATAAATGTTAATAAAACATTTTAAAAAGCTGTAATGACAGTTACACTTAGAAGACAGCCTTCCATAACACCAACTAATACGACACCCTGCTCTGACTGATGGGGCTGGTCTTACTGCAGACAGCCCAGCGAAGCTTCCCTTGCAAGCCTTAATGGCTGCCTTTCCCTTCTTCATCACTTTGTTCCACAAACACTGGGGACTTACAGCCCCTTCAAAGCCTTCCGGTTGGATTTCCAAAGCTGCATGTCTGTGCTTGCTGAAGCTGCAGACAATTTTGAAGATAAAGTTAATGAATCTGGTCAGATAAAGTAGGCTTTGGGGTACGGTAGCAGTGTGCTGTAAGAAAGGGTTGGTTAAGGATAACCAATAAAGACATAGAGTGAGGAATGGGCAGATGGCTACACTAGGATTCATGGTGTCTCTTTACTGAGGCATGGTATGAGCCAAAGGGACAGTTTGCTGGTGGATAACCACACCCAGTTTCTGTGAGTTTCCCAGACTGAGAGGAATGGAAAGGGGTCAGATGGGATATGGCCTGTGTACCTTCATGTTATTGGCCTTGTCAGGTTCCTCAGGTAATGTGACGCTTCTCCCTTGCTTTTTGGTAGATGGACAGTCTCTCCTCGGGGAGCAGGTGGGCTGGCAGGACAGGCGTCCCCAGGCCGGGAGAAGGAGGCGCTCCCAGGTACTCTCGTCCACCCCTGCTGGTGACTTGCCCACCCAGCCCTGTCCTGTTCCAGACAATGGCCACCTGTGACCCTGCCTGCCTTAACCTGCTTTGCCCATCTGTGCCTGCCTGTGCCTGACCTCAGCCCAGAACTCCCACCCTTTCCCACCCCCCAACTCAGGACTGGCCCTGACTTCTGGTTCCTGTCTTGCTTCACCACTTTGACCCACTTCCCAGTAACCCCGTTCTGCCATGTCACGTCACAGGGACTTCTCAAGAAGGAACTGTTCAGAGCCCGTCAGTGCTCCCTGCTTCGCATCTGTTCATTTCTGTTCAAAGGGTAATTTGTAGTGAAACGTAAGCACATGTTTATTCCCAAGTCATGTGGCCTGGATTCTGTGATGACTGTGACTTCTCTGCACACACTGTCACTTCCTGTCTACACGGAATGGTGGTAACGCTTTATTTGCTTCATGGTCACTGTCATCGGGTTAGAACCAGTGGAGGCGATGAGCGATTTCAGGGTAGCGTGGACCTGTGGAGTGATTCTGAGTGAGGGTAGAGGAACTGAGTGGTTACAGGGTCAGTAGATCAACATTAACCAAAATGGATTCTATGCCAAGCTCTGCTAAGACTTGAAACATGGGCTTTACATCTGAGAAAACTGGTGATAGGTTCAGAGATAAAGGAGGGAAAAGGGAGGGTACAGGAAGAAGGAGAAGAGTTAATGGGTACATACATGTGTGTTAGTGTAAGTGTGCATGTAAGTTTGCCTGTGTGTGTGAACGTGGGTTTACATGGGTATGAATGAGCACATATACCCTTGGGTGGGGGTATATATGTCTATATATGTTTATGTTTGTACATGCATGTGTAGGAAGATGTGAGGGGAGGAGTTTACACATGTGTGATTGTGTCTGTATGACTGTTGATATGCACATGAGTGTGTGCTCATTTGTGTTTATGTGAATTCATGAGTGTGTGTGTGTGTGTGTGTGTGTGTGTGTGTGTGTGTGTGTGTACGTGTAGATGTGCACACATCTTGCCCCACTTGAAAAGGTGATGCTTTAGCCAAGGGAAGAGAGTAAGCAGAGCAGTCATGCAGAAGAATGGCTGGCATGAAAGTTCATGGTAGAGGAACGCCAGGGGCCATTGTGACCAGAGGAGAGTGACCATGGACAGCTTAGCTCTGAGAGGCAAGGGTAGGTTCCCACAGCCTCCTTTAGCCTGAGTTAGAGCTATTGCAAGATATATGCAGAAGAGATACCAGAGCTGATTGTTGCAGAGTCACTGTGGCTTCTGGGTAGGATAGACTCTCAGGTGACCCAGGGTGAGTAGACACTAATTGGGAGGCACAGCCTGGGTTCGGGTGAGAAGCAGTCATGGGTAGAAGCCCATGTCTAGAACAGGCAGTCCTGTTCCTTTATCTGCCGAGTGTATCTGCTTGCTCTTTTTCCTCAGGTGTGAAGTCCACTCTGGATGGCTCCCTCTGGGAACAGACCACCAACCACCAGAGTGGTCACTGGTGAATCTGTCCCAAGCCTCATCAGAGCCTGGCATGAAACCCATGTTTGGCTTTGGTTGACATGCCAACTAAGGCTTTTCATCAGCTTCTAAGTGTAAGGCCAGGTCCTCTAAAGAGTGAGAAGCGGTGTCTGAAAGAACTCGAGCAACCTTTAGGCTCTCAGTGAACAATAGGAAGGCCACCAGCACTGATGTGAAAGCTGAGACGAGACTTCGAGGGCAAGAAGCAGGTGGCATGCAGAGAAAATAAAGAGAATGTGGGCTTGTGTTTTGCTGACAAACCCATGTGTAGCTAGAAACAGTATGGACTATTGAGGGAGCACAGGTAGTCAGAGGAGAGGGTCAGGCCTGGGTGTTGCAGCCTCTGCAGAACAGGGGAAGCAGGGGAATAGGCAGGGACTGTCTGGAGTGGAACTAGGGACAGGAGGAGCCACAAGGCACATAAGCTGGCAGCCTCACAGGCCAGGCATATTTCCATTCCCACTGACAAACCTGCTGAAGGGAGAGTGAGTCTGGGAAGCCACAAGCTGCCTTGAGCTTTTGAGATTCGGGGGTACAAGAGTGAAAGTGTGGGGCCCAGGGGAGCTGGAGATGTGGCTCTAGGGACAGGAGTTCTTGCTGCTATTACAGAACACCAGAGTTCAGTTTCAAGCACCCACAGTGGGAGTGCACAACCACCTATAGCTCTAGTTCCAGGGAATCCAATGTCCTTCTGGAGCGTCCTTGGGGACTGCATCCACCTGGTGCACAGATATAAACACAAGCAAACACCCACAAACACATAGGAGTAAAGAAAATGTTTCTTTAAAAGAAGACTGAAGGTAGAGTCCATGTAAGTCATATGTGCAGGCATGGGGACATGTACTTTAGAGGGTTACTACACAGGGCAAGAGCAAGAGGGGAGAAGGAAGCTACGATTCTTTTGGAAATGGGAGAAGAAGCAACAACATGTATCTGAGATGCCATAGGAGGAGGGAGAGGAGACAGCACGCTGAGGCCAGCACTGGGTACTGTGGGTACCAGTGGGGTCCAGCAAGGAAGTCCTTTCCTAAGGATTCTGCTGGCCATCAGCCCAAAATTCGAACTGAAAGGCATGAAGACAGGACTCCATGTGAAATTTAAGTGTGCACATCGAAAGACAGTTTCAGCTGTCAGGGCTGAAAACCTGGGATCGGGGCCAGGCCAGAAAGGAGACTTTTGTGACCTCTGGGTTATATGGCCTGCATAGCTGTGTCATGTACTTGGTAGCTTTTGTTTTCAGTGACGCTTGTACAGTTGCATGGTCATGGTGGAACTGACAGAGTGACATCTTAGCGGGGGGTGGGGGGTGGAAGAGCATATGACAAATGGGTGCAAAGAGAGCTGATATCTGAGCAAGGACAGGCTAGAACCTGAGGAGATGATCTAGCAGAAGGCAGGATGTCACACCTGACTTCTGTTCCAGTTGTTGGTGGCCGTAGCTTAACTTCTCTCAAAGTAGAAAACAACCAAGAAATTAAAAAAGCAAAAAACAAAAAAGCAACTCCCCCCGCTCCCCCCTTTCCAGTTGGAGAAGAGAATAACTTGGTTTCCATGGTTATTGCTGGTTAACTACACAGCAAGTGTTATGTAGTGGCACGGGGTAATTACAGACAACGGAAAAATTGCAGGCTAAGTCTTAAATTCAGAGCAGCTACATGGTTTAGCCTCTGATCCCAAGAGTGATGTGCAGTTCACTTCTGAGCCTGAGCTACTTGTGGGCCCGTCACCAGCTTAAAGCCATGCTTCTGGCCCTCAGCTTCTTGCTTTATGACTTGACTGGATTCCTGCTTCCTTTCTGTGCCTAGACCTCAAGGCAAGCAGCCTTCAGCCCCACTTGGCCTATGTGGTCCCCTCCTTAGGTGAAGCTGGGAAGTAGGTTCAGGCCTTATGTGGCACTCCAGGCCGGAAATGTCATCGATACTTTAAAATGTTTTGAGCCTAAAGGTAGTGCCCAGAAGTCGTCTAGTGATTTATTACAACAGGAAGATTGTTAGGAACTGTCATCTTAATCCAAAACCTTCATAAAAGACATATTTAAGCAACAGCTACAGCAGGGGCAGGGTGTCTGCAGTTAGAGGGCCCGGAATATGGATTAATGGACTGAAACAATATTTGTGAGCATTGCAGAGAGGCCATAAAGAACAAGAGCTCGATACACAGATGAGTGGGAGAGAAGGGC
This sequence comes from Mus minutoides, assembly GCA_902729485.2. Classification (NCBI taxonomy): domain Eukaryota; kingdom Metazoa; phylum Chordata; class Mammalia; order Rodentia; family Muridae; genus Mus; species Mus minutoides. The sequence continues at coordinate 173,827 of LR750285.1, read as the reverse complement.
AAGCTCTCCACCCTGAAGTGCTCTTGAACAAACTTGAGATGTGCACGCCCAAGTCACGTTGAGAAAGCAGACTATGGGTTGTGCCCTGACGTTAAAAAGTGTGCCCCACCACCTGTAACTCCAAAGAGGAGCAGGGGCCATTCCCTGAGGACAGAATCCAGCTGTATGGGCTCCAGGAGAGGGCTAGCAGATTGAGGCTTCAGCAGGAGTATGAATACAGCCACGCTCTTCCATGCTTTTGAAGAAAGCCAAAAGCATGGAAAAGAGGTGTATACACAATAGGAGGGATGTTCAAGGAACAGGTTTCTAAGTGTAACACATGAGAAAAAGATTCCAATAGAAGAGGATGGTGTATTTCATCTACAAGTCCATCACTGAGCCAAGTCAGGGCAGAAAGGAGCTCAAGACAGAAACCTGGAGGGAGAAGCCATGGGGAAACTTGCTTGCTGGCTTGCTCCTCATGACTTCTCTCTCTCTCTCTCTCTCTCTCTCTCTCTCTCTCTCTCTCTCCTTCCTCTTTCTTTCTTTCTTTCTTTCTTTCTTTCTTTCTTCCTTCCTTCCTTCCTTCCTTCCTTCCTTCCTTCCTTCCTCTCTCTCTCTCTCTCTCTCTCTCTCTCTCTCTCTCTTTCTTTCTTTCTTTCTTTCTTTTCTTTTCTTTTTCTTGTCTTTTCTTCTGTCTGAGAACCCTAGCCTATGGGATGACACCACCCACTTTCAGGCTAGATCCAAGTCACCCTGAGAAACATGCCCAGATAAATATCTCCCAAGTGATTCTAAACTCCATCAAATTGACAGTGAAGATTAACAAAGGATGTCAGATACCACCAGCAAAGATTCTCATTTCTTGCCCCTGTGGTGATCCACAGCCTACTGTGGGGAAGTAGTTTGCATCTCCCCTCCCACAATGGTATCTGTGCCAAGGTATCCCTTATATATCTGTGCCTTGGTCATCCTCATCCTGGCACCGTAGTGGCCACATGGACATCATCACACTGTAGTCTTGGGACAGCTGCCTCAGTTTTGGCCTATGCCCTTCTGAGAATGCACAGCCTAAGGGTGTCCCCTACTAGGGGTTTGGCTCCCATCAAGAAAGGCATAATTAAGCTGGGCGTGGTGGCGCACACCTGTAATCCCAGCACTTGGGAGGCAGAGGCAGGCAGATTTCTAAGTTCGAGGCCAGCCTGGTCTACAGAGTGAGTTCCAGGACAGCCAGGACTACTCAGAGAAGCCCTGTCTCGAAAAACCAAAAAAAAAAAAAAAAGGCATAATTGTGACCTTTTATTTGCATGCATGGGAAACTAGATGCTCCCTCTAGCCAAGGTAGATCAAGGGAAGGAAACTAATTTGAGCATTCTGGGTGGGTGGTAGTAGTATCAAGGAAGAATTTGGAACTGGACTATAGGAAGATAACAGTGGGGTCCGAGTCTTTCCTTCTGAATCCCCTAGATCCTTAACCTTTAACTTCAGACAGATCAGCCAGTAGTGAACACTGGAACCACAGAACTTACAAAATGAGTCTTATTCCACCTATCATCTATAGGTAGGTAGGTAGGTAGGTAGGTAGGTAGGTAGGTAGGTAGGTAGATGATAAGATACAGATACAGATACAGATAGATACAGATACAGATACAGATGATACAGATAGAGATAGAGATGCAGATGCAGATGCAGATGCAGATGCAGATGCAGATGCAGATGCAGATGCAGATGCAGATACAGATACAGATACAGATACAGATACAGATACAGATACAGATACAGATACAGATACAGATACAGATAAAGGGGATTTATTAGAATGTCTTACAGGCTGTGGTCTAGCTAGTTCAACAATGGGTGTCTATCAGTGCAAGCTTCAAGAATCCAGTAGTTGTTCACTCCATGAGGGTAGATGTCTCAGCTGGTCTTCAGTATACACTGGAACCCTGAGCCAATAGGCAATGATGCCAGTGAAGGAATGAACTTGCTAGCAAAGCAAGTGCAAGCAGGCAGAGCAAAGGCTTCCTTCTTCTGTGTCTTCTGATAGGCTTCTAGCAGAAGGTGTGGCCAAGATTAGAAGTGAGTTCTCTTAGCTCCAAAAGTCAATCAATGTAGAGCTAGGAGTGCTTGAAGAGAATGTGACTTGTTTTCCCTTTTGTCTGCAGTTGAAGCAAACACCAGCGCTCTTATGACATGACCCTGGCTAGGTGGGGTGTGCCTCATCCCTGCATCTGACCTCACCTGCATGTAGGATGGGCACCTCCCTCTGCCTTCCTTGTGCATTTAGAAACTAGGAGAAGAGCTGGCAAGATGACATGAAGAGACATCAAGAAAACCTCCTTCATGTCTTTAGGGACAATGTCCCTGGGATAATTTTTCTTGAGATAGGTGTCAACCCTGCTCAGAGTAAGTGTGACCCATCTGATAACCAGTAGGAGAAGGAAGGCCTGGTAAAGATATGGTCACAGAGCTGGTGTGACAGAGTCACATGGGTAAGGGACTCATCGCTGGTACCTGGGCTTCTTCAAGTGGTTATGAACTGTGGCAAGGAAGAGAGATTGGGCTGCCATGGGGACCCCACATTCTGCAGAAGAGAAACAGAGGTCAGGTTCTGAGATGTGTTATCTAGAGTGCACCACTAGAAATACCTTCCTTTCTTCTCTCCTCTGCCAGCAGACAGTGGCATCCTGGTATCATTCGCTACTAAGATAGTAAACGTGGTCCCATGCCTCTCTTGTCTCCTATTTTTACTTTAGGATTGTATGAGGAAAATTTATCTATCTGTGTACCATTTTGCAAATTATAGAGTACTTCCCGCCGCCCTGAAAGGTGGGTATTTCATGATCCCCATTTAGAACAAAGAGCCCAAACTGAGAGGAATTGAGTCACAGGATTGGCAGTGGGAGGGGGGCCGGAGGGGGAGGGTCTCTGCAGAGCAAGCCTCTAATGACCGTGGTCCCAGGTCTAGGTCACTGCCTCCCAGAGTGCATCTGTGCCAGGTTCTACTCCTGTCTGTTGACCCAGGGTTGCAGGCAGGCTCTGTCCTCTAAGGATCTGTGCTGGCATTGCCTCTGCTTCTTAGATGCCACTGTAACCAGCATCCTTCTCATACAGATGCTGCCTGCTCTAGCATCCCTGAGTTGCCTTGCTGCTTGTCCTTTGAAAGTTTTATATTTGAGAGCACAGCCAGTTCCTTTTTGAGAAAGTCACAGATTAGAAGTTAATTTCCAGGGAGTGCTTTCCATTTGTGAGTTCTTAATTTTGATCAAGATGTATAAGAGTTTTGTTCATTGTAGTGCTCTAGAAACATTGACTATTTTGGCAGTTAATAAGGCTTACCAACCCAACGGGATCTAGAGTCTCCTAGGAGACAAGCCTTTGGACAGGTCAGCGTGGGACGGCCTGGATTAGCTTAGCCTCCAGCCGTGCTTGTGAGAGATTATCTTGGTCAATTGAGGTGGGAAGACCCACCTCGAAATTGGCAGGACCATTCCCTGAGCTTAGGTCTAGACTGTGTGGACAAGAAAAAAGCTAGCTGGACACTGGCAGCTGTCACTCTCTGCTTCTGGACTGAGGATTCAGTGTGGCCAGCCACCTGTACTTTTTCAGCATGATGGCCTGTGCCTTTAATTATTAGCCAAAGTAGACCTCTTTGTCCCCTAAGCTCTCTCTTCTTTATCACAGTAATTTATCACAGCAACCGGCAAAGTCACCAATGCAAATGGCATCTTGTAGTTACATATTATTTTTCATTTTTATCTCTGTCTAGAATTTATTTTGATGATCTTCCAGTTCAGGACTCAGGCTGGGAAACAGTTCTTGCTCTAAGCATTTCCAGTAGCGAGCACTCCCTGTGCCCATGGAACTGTTCCACAAAGTGACAGTGGGCCGGAAGGGAGGAGGAAGGCCTGGCGGCAAAGAGGGTTCACTGGGTCAGAGTGGCTCTTGTTCCGAGCCACACGACCCTCCCTCCTGCCTTTTAAGAGATGTTAGAAAGTCTTTAGAGAGAGGGAATGAGAAAGTGAAATTCAGAAATGTTTTGAACTAGATGGAAATTAAATCGCAGTGATATGAACCAATGAAGTATAAGGAAAGATTGAAAACAAGGTGACCTTAGAGAAGATAATTAGGCTGTCAGACAGAGGTGGGGAGGGGAGAGCAGACCACGTTCCAGTTATCTTGAAGGGCAGGCACATTTGCAGTGAGCTAACGGCTTTTCACTAGGTAGCACTTTCTAAAGCTTCCAACGCCTCCCAGGAGAACCACAGGCTGCCAGTCCAGCCTTTGGCATCCGGGCCTCAGGCGGACATTTAAGATTGAAAATTGTAAGCAGACAAAAACTACACAAAAGTCACAAAGCTAATAGATCATTATAGAAAGAGTTTGAGATATAAGATTAATATGCAAAAATAAGTCAGAGTACTATATGCTAGTAATAAACAAGCAGAATTAAAATTAGAACATAATACCACTTTAGCAGGCCCCCCAATATTTAGGCAAACACATACACATACATATACCACACACAAAATCTGTATGTGGCCAACTATTAGAAAAAAACTGATAACTGAATCAAAGAAGAATTAACTACATGGAGAGAGACTCCACATTCAAGGATTAGATTCAATATTGTGATAATGTCACTTTGTCATGACTTGATGTAGAATCACCCCAAGAAAATAAATATGCTTACTAGTTATATTCTGGACACTGACAAAGTGATTCTGAAGTTTATTTGGGGAAAGAGCTGACCCAGAGCAGACCAGTGGAGGAAAGAAGAAAACAGCAAAACGATGTTACTGACTTCAAAACATTCTCTAAAACACGATGACAGAGCTCAGCAGAGAGAGATCACCACCAGGCTCAACAGAGAGATAGCCCCCAGGCTCAACAGCGATCGCGACCAAGCCTGGTGGCCAGAGTTCAATCACCAAGCCCCACATGGAGAGAGGAGAGACGTAATTCCCACAGGTTTTCTGACCACTGCATATGTGCCTTGATATGAGTGTGCACACACTAATCAATAAATGGAATTAAAGACTTTAAACTACAGTAATGATGATAATATTGTGTTGGTAAAAGAATAGACAAGTTCATAACTGAGAAGATCTCAGCGTAAGTCACATGGATACAGTCAGCTGATCTTTGGTGCACTTAGGCAAGACAGCAGCTGGGAAACTCTGGCGTCTACAGGCCCCTCCGTCCAAAAGACAGCAACTCAAAGTGAACCACAGACCTAAGCGTAAAACACGGAACTAAACTGGAACATATAGGAGAAAATCAAGATGGCTTTTAGTTTTCCTGATAGGATGTTAAAGTACCAATTTATGGGGGAAAGAAGTGGTTAATTTTGGTAGAAGTTTTCTGCTTTATAGAATATGATTCTATCAGGAGAGTGAAAAACTGAGCCCTAGACTGAAATATTTATAAAAAGATGGCTCTGTTATGGGACTATGATGGAAAACACAGGGAAAACTCCTTCAATTCAGTTACCACACCAGAAAGGATACTTATGTAGCCAATATATGAAAGAGATTTCCCACGTTATATCTCATTAGGGAAATTAAATTAAATTAAAATGAGATATCACTATACTGCTACCAGAATAGCCAAAGTACAGAACATTGACAATACCACACATTGGCAGAAGTGTGGAGCACTGAGAATTCACACTCATTCATTCATTCATTCATTCTCTCTTCCTCTCTCTCTCTCTCTCTCTCTCTCTCTCTTTCTCTCTCTCTCTCCCTCTCTCCCCCCTTCCCCGTCCCTCCCCTGTCTCCCTTCCTCTGTCCTCCGCAGTGAGAAACAAAATTTCATTGTCATTTATGAAGGAAGACTAGTTTCTTGCAAATGGCAATTCTTGTATTTTATGATGCCACCATTAGGCTCCTGGATATCGACCCGAGTGAGTTAAGTTATGCCCATCCAGAAGTCTGAACATGGATGTGCAGCAGCTTCATTCATAATGGCCAAAAGTTTAAATGCAACAAGATATACTTCAATGAGTGAAGCCATAGTAAACTATGGTACATTCAGACAATACGGTTCGGTATTGAGCTGCCAATCATTCAAAGACATGGAGAAATCATACTTAGTATTGAGTGAAAGCTGATTAGAATATGCCAAAGGCTGTAGGATTCCAACCACGTGCTGTTTTAGAAAAAGCATGGCTACAGACACAGAACAAAGTGAGTGATTGCCAAGAGGTTGAGGTTGGGAAGGATGTGTGCACAGATTACGGAGACATTTTTAGTGCCGTGAAATTAGTCTATGTGGTACTACAATCGTGGGTACACATCATTATACCTTCTCCCGAAGTTGAATAATATACAACAGGCATAAACTCTGATGTAGAATGTATTTTCAAAGGGAACGATGTGTCATAGTTAATGTGGTTGTAGCAAGGGTCCTCTGGCGGGATGTGTTGATAATGGAGGGGCTGTGAGTCTATAAGAGGATAAGTGGGTACCAGTATCCTGTGAGCCTAAAATCGATCTTTGAAAGTCTATTAAAGACAGCGAGTGGTGGTGGCGGCGGCGGCGCACAACTTTAATCTCAGCACTCAGTAGGCAGAGACAGGTGGATCTCTGAGTTTGAAGCTAGCCTGGTCTACAGAGCGGGTTCCTGGGAGCCAAAACTACACAGAGAAAACCTGTCTCAGGAAGGAAGGGAGGGAAGGAAGGAGGGAGGGAGGAGAAAAAGAGAGGGGGGAGTCTATCAAAAAATAACAAAAGCAATCGTATCCTGAACACTGTCCTAGGACAGCAAGGAGGGTTCCCTTATCTCCAAGGGAGACCATGATTGTGTGTTAGTTTTCCCACGAAGAGAGACTCTTCGGGATGTTGTTCACTGGTGAGGCCAAGAAGGCTGACCCATGCAGTTTCTCACCCATACTGACACAGCAGAGACTGCATCTGGCTCAGCGCTTCCAATGGCACCAGCCATGGAATGGGTCATTGACCTGTCCATCCATTTACAGTCGAAATAGACTGGGCTTGTCAAAGGGTTAAGTTCCCTTGTCTCTGTGGCTTTAAGTCCCCGACGGCAGGCTGACGCTGCAGTTCTTCCCAGGGGCTATTTGTCTGGGGTGGGCGTGGTCCTCAGAGATCCTACCTGACCTTTCCTGTCCAAGACCAAGAAAGAAACCAAATTGCATGGTTCTGGTGCCTGGCGAATGTCTCCATCCCAGTGTTATGATTATTAGTGGGTAGAAATGTCCAACTGTTACATGACAGCACCATGGCCTTGTGAAGTAGCCTGGGGCAAGGGTGCCTGGTCACATCAATTGGGGTTCATGATAGTGTTTAGGGCCCCTGAAATGGACCAGTATCTAGCAGTCTCTGCAGACCAGCATGGACTGATTGCTGTTTGCTGCATGCTGCTTTATGCCCCTTTAGGGAAGGACTGAGAGAATGCACCTTACACATTGTAAGATCTTCTTCCATAGAACCCAGAACCCCTCTCAGTTCTCCTTTCAATTGTGGGCTTTCCTCAGCCAGCAGCTTAGACCTACAACCTGGACCACACATTTCCAGCAGTCCTTGTCAATACATGTCTTAGCCTTGAGGGCACCATGGCCACAGGGCTGTGGGCCAACACACCCTGCTGACCCAGGCAGGGCTGACTATCAGAAAACTGTACCCCCTATTCCACATTCCATTTTGCCACTTTGGTCTTTGATGCCTTGGAACCCCACCCCCACCCAAATAGCAAGACTGGGCCTTGGTGTTGCCTACAGTGCCTCTGAAAGTGAACAGTGTCACAGAAAGGCGTCGTTGATCCGGGAAAGTGGTAACAGGCCATGGGCACTAACTGAAGTCACGCAAACACTGTGACAGCCTGTTGAGATGAATTAGGCCAGCACACACTTTCTAGACTAGCCTGGAAGGAAGCAGTTTCAGTTCTGTAGCCTGGTTCACTTCTGCCCTGGGAGCTAGAAATAGCTGTGGACGATAAAATATGGGAATGTGGGTGATTCCTGTTCGTATTAGAATTATAGAGGCAGGTGCTGTGAGGGCTCAGTGCTGGGCTGTAGCCAAAGCCCAGGGCACAGTTTTGACTTTGAGGAAAGGGAGACTGCTGTGCTAGAGCAGACCATGGTGCTCTGCTGCCACCTAGTGGCATTGATTTCACATACTCAATGACTCCTGGTATTTTTATAGTTGGAGCTTCATGAGCAAGGGGAGGGACCTACATTATGAACATGTGTTTCTGGAGTTAAGAATGGAAGTCCTGTTGACCACAGCACCCAGACTACAGTAGCCATCCTTCTTTGGAGAGGCCAGAGCTGTGTCTGGGGTTAGCACCCCCACGCATAGGGCACAGACCTGGACTATGGCTGTGAGCTGTGTAAAGAGCCCTTAGTATATTTCGTCCATCAGCTCATGGTCAGAGCTAGCATGCTTGAAGCTACAATCTCTGCCGGCTTGAAGTTTTTCATGTTTCTGAGATAGAATTGTTTCTTCAGTGTGTGCTTCATTAGTTGTGTCCTTGAACAGGCTTCCTCCTCTCTTTGCTGAGCTCTAAACTAGACCTCGTTCCTGGAATAATCACGAGGAAAGTTCACTCAGTTAAAGTTCATTTCTTAGCTGGCTTCTGTTGTAAGAGGACCAGTCATTTTTCACAGCTCATAGGATGCAGCTTTTGAGATTTTCCTACTAAGGCTGGCTTCCCAAGACCCTCCTGGCCACATGGCCCAGGCTCATCATTGGTCCCTGGTCTCACACATGCTGGGGTCTGCAGCCCTGTGTTTGCTGCCCTCTCCTGAGTCCCCCAGGACTTGTCACTGCCAGCAAGTAGCCCCATAACCTCACGAGCACCTCTACTCCCCGAGCTTCTTGTCCTGCTGAGACTCCCACCCAGGCATGGCTGGGAAAACCCAGAGGTAGTGGGTAAAGCCAGCTGGCTGCTGGCTCCCTTACAGTGTAAGATCCCCTCCGTGAACTGGGATGGGGAGGGCTTCATTATCAGACTGCATGGCCAAGTTGTATTGATTACAAATGTGCCATGGTAGGCAGATCCAAGGAATATGGCTGTCTGTGCTTATCTGGCCCCCACTTTTTCTTCCAGCCTATGGCTAGACTCTGGGGTGAGGGGGCATGGGATGAGGTTGTGGGTCTTCATATTTTATGCTGAGATAGAAAACATTTCGGGGTTCCTAGGGAGAAAGAAGGCCACACATATCTCTGCTCAGAGCTTGTGAGTTGTGCCTAATTGAGCACCTCAGCTTCTGGCCAGCCATGACCTTCCTACCATAGCTCTCGTCCTGTGAGCCCCTTCTCACCAGCCTGTCCGCATTTCCTCCACACTTGAGATTGTCTCTGGGCTTTTTGCAGTATACATTCAAACCTGGCGGGCTGAAAGCATCAGATAGTTTTGCTAGACATGCGTAGTAAGCAGCCAGGCCACCTGAAGCTACACGTGCATCTTACAGTGCCTCCTCACTAAAGACCCATGTACGAAGAGAAACTCAAGAAAGTTCTTGTTGATTTGGTGTCTGCTGATGACCCTCTCTGTCAGCTCAGATGCCCTAGGCCTTTGGGGTGTGAATTCACCCTCCTGCCTGTCCTAGAAGCTCCTCTATTTGCCACAGATAACAAAGGGGAAGCCTGTTTTAACTTTCCACAAACTGGAAGGTGGTGGTCCAGACTCTGTTTCACCAGGTTATGGTAACTGGCAACAGCTTTAGCTCTTGCCTGCCAACCTTACAGCCACAGCCCAGTGCCCTGCCCACATCTTTAGACCTCAGTGTTTCAAGAGATTGTCTCAGAGAATGTGAGCCAGTAACCGCAGGTACTGACTTGAACCCTGGGCAATGGGAGGCCACCTTCACCTGATGTTTCCAGGGCCCCCACAGAGGCCCTATGACCTGTATCTTGATTTAGATGAGGTCTGTGCCGAGACAGTGACCACTCCATCACACTCACAGCTGCAGCACAGCAGCATCTGAGCAGATGCACACCCGGGCAACACATCTGGGCCCTACAGGCCTAAGTGTCATGCATGCTGACTCCTTAGAGGAGTTCTGGCTCCCTCCTGCACCTCTAAGAGCTCCTCTCTGGAAAGTTCTTGAGCATACAGCTTGACAGAAGCCTCAGATGGCACCAAGGCGTATTGGTATACTATATGTAAAGGCAGAACCTGAACTTATGGATAGTAAGCTCATTTAGAGGGTGACAAGAGTCTTAAGTGAGAATATGGAAGGCTGCACTGTGGTATGTGTGCGTGCGTGTGTGTGTGTGTGTGTGTGTGTGTGTGTGTGTGTGTGTGTGTGATGTATAAAATGTGTATATGTGCATGTATATGTATATGCATATGCATGCATGAGTGTTATGTATGTTCATTTGTTCTTCACCTATCCTTTAAATGGACTTTTAAAGATTGAGGGGCTATGCTCTGAACAGTTTCCCAAGTTAAAGGAGCAGACCATCCCAGGACAGCCAAAGGGCTTGCTCAGTTTGTCCCTCTCTGCCCAAACTGTGAAATGGGGGACTCTTCTCTAATGAAGTACTTGTCTTTTGTTATATATGGAAGACAAACTCTTTTTTTGTTGTTGTTTTTGTTTTTTGTTTGTTTTGTTTTGTTTTTTTGTTTGTTTTTTTTTGAGACAGGTTTTCTCTGTGTAGCCTTGGCTGTCCTGGAACTCACTTTGTAGACCAGGCTGGCCTTGAACTCAGAAATCCGCCTGCCTCTGCCTCCCAAGTGCTGGGATTAAAGGCGTGCACCACCATGCCTGGCAGATGACATACTCTTAATAAGAGAGAATCCTTACCAGTAAGTAGTTGGGAATTAATCAAAATAATGACATCAGCTAACATGATGCTGAATATATTTCAGAATTAGGCTTTTCCCCCAATGGGAGAGGAATCAAAGGAATGGACTCAGCCTCCACTTTGTTCCTATTATATACAAATAAGCAGCCCTCACCTTCTTCTCCCCTCTCCTGGCCCAGGCAGCTCCCCAGCTCAGCAGCAGCCTCTTTATACTGCCCCAGTGCAGGCATCCCTACCCAGCCTCTACAGCAGCAGCCCCTCTATACTGCCCCAGTGCAGGCATCCCTACCCAGCCTCTGCAGCAGCAGCCTCTCTATACTGCCCCAGTGCAGGCATCCCTACCCAGCCTCTGCAGCAGCAGCCCCTCTATACTGCCCCAGTGCAGGCATCCCTACCCAGCCTCT
>LR750285.1:75000-162569 GCA_902729485.2 Mus minutoides | reverse complement strand
ATACTTTTGGAGTCTGATGTTTGTTTGGCCCTGCAAACCCTACCATGGACCTCAGTCACTCAGCTGAAAGAACTATGGTGAGGTGTATGCTCCACTTTCTTGATGAGGAAGGATGCAGGCCACCCCCTCCCATCTCTGTTTTCCCTGTCCTCAAGTCTGTGGCCCTCAAGGCTACAGAGAACAGAGTTGTTTCTAGTGGGCCTCAAGGTCGCAGACAAGGAGACAAGCAAGGGAGCTAATTTATCATTTGACCTCAGTCCCCTCCCTATTGGCATTCCCATTGTGAAGAGAAGGGACAGCTAAGCTGGCTCCCTGAACTTCCATTGTCTCCTATTCAGTTGTACAGGTGCTAGGTCTAACATAGCCTTCGAGTAACCTAGGAGGAGTGACTCTGTGGCTTACACGACTTCTTCTTGCTGGCTAATTTAATGAATCTTTTCCTGAATGCTTCTAATGTGATATAAACTGTCCTTTGGTTAAAGCTATTCAGCTCCACTTAAGTTTTAGCCACTCTATCTTACTATTTTCCTTCTGTGTCTTAATCAGGAGTCACCTCACAGTGACTCCAGGTTATCTAAAACTGCTTAAGAACACCAATGGCACCAGAAAGCTGAAACGTGGGCTCTTCCACCACAGGGCTCCCTAAGGTGGGGAGCTCTTCATAAAGAAGATCCAGGCTGGCCACAAGCCTCTATGATCCTAAGTAAAAAGATAGGCAGAACTGACCAAAGTATGCCCGAGCTGTGTTAGCACATTGTGACAAAATAGCACTGCCCTCTGATACCTCCCTTTTCTATTCATATGAAACATACCAGGGTTGATCTCTGTGACCTTCTGTGGACATTTTAAATGTGTTAAGATGCATTTGCAGTCTCTTGCCCAGTTGGTATCCCATCCTCCCTGTCTCCTCTGTAGTGCCAGTGTCCCCACCTATTTACTATTGACCCCTCATCGCCTGGCTGATGGGTTGACGGTGGCACTTGCTCAGGTCCTCTGTGTTTATGCTGCCTTTCCTAGCTACTGAAACTTCTGCTTCATACCGCTGTCTCTCTGCTACCTAGTTCCTATATGTTCCTCACTAACCATCTTCATTGGGAGTGGAGTCCCTGGGGAAGGAGGCACCTGCTGGGTTTCACTCAGGCTTTGGAGACCACATTATGGCCCTGCCCCTTCCCTCCTGTATATCACGCTGATGGACTTTTGCCTGTTCCTTGTGCTTAGCTTTCATTTTTGTAAAGTCTTTGGGTCTCCCATAGAGAGCATAAATCTGCAGACCTAACCTGGAACTTTGACTAGGCAGTGAAGCCCATGCATGTGTCTTCTGATATTACTGAGGGATTATCCCATCCCTCAGAATTGAGCCTGTACTTAGCATAGTCCTCTTTATTGTCTATCTTTTTAATATGTGGTATGTTGTCTATAGTTTCTCCTTTTATAATCCTCTATACAACTTTTATATCTCCTTTTATAATCCTTTAGTTCTCGAGATTTACTTTTATATCTGACCCTCAACACGTCTAGGACCTTGGTTCTAAGACCCACCCCCTCACCCCACCCACATGGACACCGAAGTTCAGAGAGTAGCTTCATACTGCATATCACGGTCACATCTACCACATATGTTAAATCATCTCTGAGTCGCTCCCAATGTGCAATACCCTGTAAGTAGTTGTACTGTGTTGTTTACAGAGTAATGAAGAGAAAAGTAAACATAGTTTCAGTAGGGACTCAGGTTTACTCTCAAGTATTTTCAGCCCAGTGTCCTGTTTTGTGTTGGGTGTGACTTTTGCCATCAGTGAAACCTTTGTTTCTTCTCCAAAGTGTAATGAGCTTCACGTTGAGAAGGTCATTACTCCAAGGGATACTCTGTGCCTTGTTTCCTGTCTACCCTAAATGGTCATGGTGTCTACACTAACAAGGCCAAATATCTGATGGAGACATGTGCTAATAGAACACATCCCTTCCTGCTGGATAGCAAAATGCAGCTTTAAACAAAAACAAAACCACAAGGGGCCAGAGAGATGGCTTGGTGATTAAGAGCACTTGTTGCTCTTGCAGAGGGCATCGGATCAATTCCCAGTACCCACACAGTGGCTCACACTTCAGTTCCAGGGGATCGGATACCCTCTTCTGGCCTCTGTAGATACTGCATGCATGTGACACACTTACTAAAGCAGGCAAAACACTCATGCACATAAAATAAATCATAAACAAACAAACAAAAAGCAAACAACCCGAATGGGATACCTGGAAAGGAGATGAACACATGGTGCCTTGCACTGTCTTAGCTCCCTTGTTTCTGAGGTAAGCTCCATTCTGCTCTCTCGCCCTTCACTTAGCTCTCTAACACAGCTCCAAGCGCCTTCGTCCTGCCCCAGCCCCTCTGAAGCATCTTCGTCCATGACTATTAGTTCTCATGTATACCATTTCCCGACTGGAGGCCCAGGAGTTGGTCCTGAAGCCGTCTATTCTCACTCTTGGCCTTGCTTCTGGGGTTGTGTGGGGGCTGCCCCCACTTCTGCCATCTGCACTGTGGCTACCACCACCGCTGCTACAAGAACCCATAGTGCTCCCCTTCTTTCTCCTGCAGGTTTTATTGTTCCTTCATAACAAAGTGCTCTGGCCACTTCACTGTAACATCATCAGGACAGAATCTTTATGCTCTTTTTCTTGCCCCATGCTGACTGACAGGAGAATTCTCAATTCCCATTTGAGAAGTCTGCCCTTGCTTCTAGAATTCTGAGGGCCTTGGACAGGGAACTGGGTGATGCCACTGTTTGGGTGCTTTCTCCTTGAGACACCCATTTTAATGTTGGCACATCATGGTCTTCAGAATGCTTGTCACTAAACCTGGAACGCTAGTGAGTCACTTTTGAGGGTGTCTATAGGTGAGGCCTCTTCTGGGGTATGGCACCTTTGATGCCAGGGACAAGGGTTCCCTGGGCTGGATTCTCTCCCAAAGTTTCACCGTGACTTTTGGGATGTTACATAGTTCAGGCAGGAGTCCTGAGCCGGCCACATGAGCAGGGCCATGTGGTGTTCGTCATTCATGGCTTCAGCTTCAGCTTCCTTTCTTGCTTCCAGACCCCTTCCCGCAGTGCCTGTTCTCAGTGTGGGAACAAATAGGCTATGTGCTTTTAATCTCCACATAGTTCCAGTATGGCTCAGGGTGGGGATGGGGTGAAGACAAACATAAGCTAATGCTGCAATAGTAATAGAGGATCTCTTTGTGTAGTATTGGAGATGAGACCCAGGGTTTTGTGGATGCCAGGCCAACAATCTAGCACTGCTTTATGTCCCTAGCCCTTGGAGTTTGAATGAAGGTCTCGCTATGTATTATAGGGTAGCCTTGAACTTATGATCTTCCTGCATTGGCTCCTTTAGTGCTGGAATGACAGGTGGAAAAAGCCATACCTGACTCTTATTTTGTTTAATGTGTATGTCTGTTTGTGCTTGCATGTGCATGCATGTTCATGGTATGTGCAAGTACACACACATGTATGTGCATGTGGAAGTCAGAGATTAATATTAAATATGTCCCTCAATTGCTCTCCATCCTGTTTTGTTTTATTTTGTTTTGTTTTTTGAGAGAGAGTCTTTTATCAAAACTTACCAATCTGGCTAGGCTAACTGACCAGCAACTCCCAGGAATCCCCCTGCCTCCACTTTCCCAGTTCTGGGATTATAAGTGTATGCCGCTGCATTTTGCTTTATATGCAGCTGCTTGGGGCTGAACTCATCCATGTCTTCTTGTTTATAAGCAGGCCCTTTACCAATGAGGCATCTCCTTACCCCTTTGTTTAACTTAGTATATTTTCTTCGCTCATATACCCGTATACACATTCAACTGACCTGGTCTCCCACACACTGGCACTCAGAGCTCAGTGCCACATCTGTGCAACAGCTTTCCCAGCTCTGGGACCCACGAAGAAGGGTGGGGTGGGTTCCTTTCAACTTTGGCTGGCATAGGATCCCTTTGCACCAGTGTGTTCTCCTTCTTTGCCTTGGAACTTTATGCTGTGGGCGAGTCGCCCACACCTGCAGGAAGCCTCCCTCAGCTGCTCAGCTGGACAGCTCTGGCAAGGGCAGACACAGCCTAGGTTGTGATTACTGTTGGCGCACTGATCTCACAGGTCCAAGCACAAAATTCTGTTATACACAAACCTATTTAGTGCCCTACTAATCATGTGTGCTTGCTGTAGATATTACCTGTAGAACAGAATCATACGTGCATGCTGTAGATATGTACCTATAGAATAGAATCATGTGTGTGTGCTATAGATATTACCTGTAGAACAGAATCATATGTGCATGCTGTAGATATGTACCTATAGAATAGAATCATGTGTGTGTGCTATAGATATTACCTGTAGAACAGAATCATACATGCATGCTGTAGATATGTACCTGTAGAATAGAATCATGTATGTGTGCTATAGATATTACCTGCAGAATAGAGTAACAAACACCAAGGAGCATAATGACAAAGTGATGTGTATAACCAGAAATCAAACGTCTGGTGTTGGCACGAAATCTGAATTCCCAAAGTGAAAGCCCAGAAGCACAGGCTGAGGCTGTAGAGAGGCAGGAGAGGAGAAGGCAGGGTGGACGGGTGTCCAGCAGCAACCTTGCAAGGTGATGTTGAAGAGCCTGGTGATCTTGCGTGTGTGGACTGGGAACATAGAAAACCAGCAATGCACTTAGTGTGTATCTAATAACTGTCATTTCAAACCAGTGCCTATGCAGATACATATTCTAAAGCTTTTAAGCAGAAGACATATATGCTAAACATTGTAAGCAGAAGGCAGGTATGCTAAATATTATAAGCAGACCAGTCATACGATTCCTCATAGCATCTCCTCTGGAACACCTGTTGTGAAATAGACACCTTCTTTGTGTTCCTTGCCTCTGTTGTGCTGTTCTGGCACCATCCCATGGTTATCCCTGTTGGTACCTATCCTCCCCCCCCCCATAGACCTTAGCCTTGGCCATTTCAGAGACATTTCAATGTCTGAATGGCTCTGCTGAATGGGGAAAGAAAAGCTGCTGGTCCTAAGGTCAAGGCCCTGGAGTTGAGAGCTCAGTACTTACCTCTGTTTCTCTTTCAGGTAGGTGAGCTCCAGCCAAGCCAGCCCTGCCAGAGACCTCCAGTTTCGGTGGCTGGTGCTCTGAGCCACAGTGTGCTTCAGCATTTGGATCTATGGGCCTGCTTTGAACCATAGAGCCTGCCTATGGGGGAAGGTGAGTTGCCCTAAAGCCCTGCTGTTTGTTTGTTCGTTCACCGGGCCTGGTGGTAGCAAGGCCAGGCTCAGCTTTAAGGAACACACATGTTGGCAGTGGTACTGTGCTTTGTCTTGTCCTGCTCTATTCCACTGGGCCCTGAGGTTCTGTATATGCTTTGGACTCTTTCCCAGAGCTGTGAGCAAATTATGCATGTACACCCTCAAGCCCAGTCCATCCCAGAGGCTACCCACACGGGCTGGACCCCTCTCCTGCAGTTGGCCTGAGCAGCCAGGAATCACGAGGCAAGCACGGGTTTAGGGTCTGGAGAACAGAAGTCTATGCCCAAACACTGCTGGCGCCATGGGGTTTTATTCCGATTTTCTGCTTGCTGATAGGATGGTAGAAAGAATTATTTAATTCAGGTTGCTCATCGTCATTCATAATGCTTTCTGACGGTATGGATAATAAGAAGGCCAGGTGCTTTCTGGTTGGGCATGTGGCAGTGAATAAAGACTTCTACCACCCGTTGCAACTTTGGATGAACACCGTGAGTTTTGGAAAGCAAAAGACAGTGGGAGAGAGAAGGCCACAAGGTTACTCTCTCTCTTCTTTCAGTGCCTCCCATAGGCTCATGGCAGCTCAGATCTGCATATTGATCTGAAGCCCCATGAGAACTCCCAGAAGTTGTTAGAAAGGGCCCATGTAGCAGTAAGGGGCCTCAGTGTACAGATACTGGGGACAAGCATGGACCTGGGCCCTCTATGCAGGTAGTAGTGGAACCACAGGGCAACTGACTGGGGGTTAGCTATTATGGAATCATTCTGGTCGAGTGGGAGAAATGTTTTGGGGAGCAATCTCTAAGCCACCCCCTCCATTCCTCTAGCCAGGCCTGCACCCCACTTTGGGACCTTACCAGTCCCCAGGGAACTTCATGGATCAGCCCTTGCTGGCTGAGCTGGACAGTAGAGTTCCGACTTGTTGGTCAAGGTGGGAGAGGGTTTGCAGAATCAGGGTCCTGGGTCTGGGTGTGCGTCAAGAGGGAGCAAACACAGCTCAGCTGATGCCATGTGGCTTTTCTGAAGAGCCTGTTTTTATTCATCCCAGAAAGAGAGGGAGATGACAGACCAAAGGGATAAGTCTACTGTGTCTCAGTGAACTAATGACTTCCTGGGATTACTTACAGCTGCATAGGCAAGAGCTTACTTAGTGTGGGAAGATTATGGGCAGGCAGCTAGCCATACACCATTGAAGGCTTTCTCCCTAACCCTCTGACCCGACCCCCACAATCATTGGGGTAGAATACTTCTATACACTTGGAAAGGAGAGGGACGTGGTGGGCTTTATGAACCAGGAGGCAATGTTAAAGGGGCTTATTTTGTGGTTCTTGCAAAGGTCCCATAGAGGTAATCATAGAACTCTGATTTCAAGTTGTTAAGGGCCCTGGTATGCCTGGAGGCCAGAGTTCTTACAACACAGTCTCTGCTCGGTCAGTGTCCTGGGTTGGCTAGGTTCCCGCTGTTGTCTGCCTTAATTCCCAGATAAGATGAAGGACCTGGTTCCTCCAGCCATCTCCCTGCACTGCCCAGAACATCCCTCTAGGACTTGCTGAGCCTTATGTGAAAGTCCATGGTCCTTCCCAGGCACATTCCCTGAATGAGTGGCCGTTCAGAGACCAGCAAATCTGAGTGCTAGCATTGCAAACATGCATCCCTGACATAATTTATGTAGTTTTGACCTAGAAATTATATGCTATAAATAATACATGCCAGGGAGATCACAAGACAAAGCAAGTTGGGGAGGAAAGGGTTTATTCAGTTTACAATTCTACACTGCTGTTTATCACCAAAGGAAGTCAAGACAGGAACACAAGCAGGTCAGGAAGCAGGAACTGATGCAGAGGCCATGGAGGGATGTTACTTACTGGCTTGCTCAGCTTGCTCTCTTATAGAACCCAAGACTACCAGCCCATATATGGCACCACTCACAATGGGCCCTCCCACCTTGATCACCAACCAAGAAAATGCCCCACAGCTGGATCTCATAGAGGCACTTCCCTAACTGAAGCTCCTTTCTCTGTGATAACTCCAGCTTGTGTCAAGTTGACACATAAAACCAGCCAGTACAGTGAGACTTCAGGACTCCTCTTTCTTTTCTGTGCTGTGGTGGACATTGCAGTGTTACTAGCAATTCCTGTGCTCACAGTGACCAGCTCTTTTCACTGGGCAGTCTGTTTTCTAGTATACCCATAGCTCTTCCTGGCCTTGTCCTTATATATGCTTGTTTGTGTTTTGGTCATTCCTCCTCTGATCTTATATAAGTGGCTGGGATAAAATTAGCATATCAATATCAAAGTAGGGTGGGATAGCCACTCTTTCCTGCTTGATAGGAGATCTGCTCAGTTCGATGGTGGCCAATATGCATTCTTCCCCTCCATTTAGGTCTCATGCATTTGAGCCTAGAGGTCCTGACACAGTCCCTGCATCCTGCCTGAGCAAATCACAGCCCACCTCTGGACCACCAAGACTTAGCATGTTCCTCCACCTCTGAGTGTGTGCATAGACTTACTTCTCAGGGCTGACTACAATGAATTAAAAATAGGGAAGGCATGAATTTCCATCTGGGTCCTTTTGGATACCTAATCCTGGTGAGGAATATGCACTTGCAAATGTCTCCAGTCAATCCAAGGCAACCCGATAGTCAGTGTCAGGGGACCTGCCTCTGCCCAAGCTGTATGTGGATGGTCAGCACAATGACAAGGGCTGATATGAAAAGCTATGTCAGGATTAATGCTAGCCAATCCCCCCTCCCCATTTCAGGCTGAGCTGCTATGCATATGTCCTGCAGGCACACTGGCTTGTTCAGTCCTGTTGGGGGCAGGAACCATTGAAATGACAGCCACGAGTGCTGGGTGCCCCTCCAAGGGCACAAGGGGAGCTGGGCGAAAAGTAGGTCACATGTGCCTGGGCGATGTCACGCGGTTCCCACCCCAGGCCAATGGGATGGGTGGCCTCTTTCGGTTGAGAACAAAACATCACTCTAATTTTTCTCTGTTAGCATTTCATCTTCTCTAAACGGGAAGAGTAACCATCTGTCTGGTTCCCACATCCAACTTGATCCTCTTGACCCCACAGGGCTGCTTTGTTCTGAGGTAAGGGGATTCTGTGGGCCTGGGTGAGCGGTCAACGGAGCCGGACAGGTGGCTAAGACCGACTAAGCTCAGAACTTCAGGTGCTGTGGTGGAGCATGCCGAGGTCACATATGTGATGCGTTGGGAGAAGGTACCAAAGGAACTGCCGTAACAGTGCACAGAGAGCTGCTGGGCAGTGGGAAGAGTGGAGTTGGGTTGTGTGTGCCAGCGGCGGTGGACATTTAGATATTGGGTCCTCTGCTTTCATAAGCCAGTTTTTAGGGAGAGTAAATGCCATTCTAATGATCTTTACTATTGAGATGACATTATTTACAAAAAAAAAAAATAAGCATATAATCTTACAGAGATTTTGTCTATCATAAATACCAGCTGTGGAAGGGAATATATCTTTACCCTTGGCCATATGAGCATCCTTAGGAACAAGGACCTGATGCTCTCTGGCTCAGCTAGCTCCTTCGGTCTTGTCTTTGTTGGAGACTTACACCTCGGAAATTAATCAGAAAGTTATTTGCTTCCACGGGTAAGAACACTGTGAAGTCCAAATATCAAAAGACTGATGCACACACATTATTAATAAATGGAGTTTGTACATTTTGGAGTTTAATATTTATATTGAACATTTACTAGTTATCTTATTGCAGGGCACGTCATTGAACGTGATCCACACATGGTTGAGCATGTGTGAGAGTATGTAATAGTTTTTAAATCTTAAAAATTAATAGGCATTTTACAGCTTATAAATAATAAAATTTCACATTTTTGCCTGTCTTGTAAATGAGCTCAAGTGCGCTCAGGATGTTCCAATGTGTGTATTTGACAAGCATGTTGTAGCATGTATGTGTTTGCCAAATCTGGCTATGTCTGCCCTATTCAGACACAGAGAAATACTTCCAGAAATAGTGTACCAAAATAAGAATTGTAACAATTTAATGTGAGTATGTTCCACAGGGAAAATTTTTTTCCTTTCAGATGAAATTTGTGCTTATTATAATTCTCCAGGGGACATGGGCATATGGCCAGCATTGCAAGGATATGCACAAGTACTTTGGGTTTTACACTGTTGTCTATCTCTATGTATGGTACAGTAGCTGTGCAAAGCTCGCAAGGACTCCCGGTACAATCAGCCTGCAGCCTCATGTTGATATTCTAAAGCAGTGGTTCTCAGATTGTGCGGCGTGGCCCCTCTGGGGGGGGTCTCATATCAGATATCTTGAGTATCAGATATTACACTAGGATTACAACAGTAGCAAGAATACAAGATGTAAAGTAGCAACAAAATAATTTTATAGCCGGGCGGTGGTGGTGCACGCCTTTAGCCCCAGCACTTGGGAGGCAGAGGCAGGCAGATTTCTGAGTTCGAGACAGGCCTGGTCTACAAAGTGAGTTCCAGGATAGCCAGGACTACAGAGAAACCCTGTCTCGAAAAACCAAAATATTATTATTATTATTATTATTATTATTATTATTATTATTATTATTTTATGGTTCGGGATCACCACAACATGAGGAACTGTATTAAAGGGTCGCAGCATTAGGAAAGTTAAGAACCATTGTTTTAAAGAATATTTAACTATTTTTCAATGTTGAAAAAGCATAGAGTTTTGTTTGTTTGTTTGGGGTTTTCGTTTGACCAAGACAGAATAGAAATGTGTAACATTCTCCATATTTGTGGCTGTTAATCTGATGCCTGGAGAAAGCCCCATACACGGATACAATTTGAACACCCTCTCTTTCATTGTGCCCTTATGTAACATGTATCCCAGAAACCAGGCTTTTAATATAAGCACCCATCTATAGCATGTGAAGACAGAGGTGTACAGCTGTGACACCCATACATGTTCATGTGACATCTCAACTTATAAAGTTCACTATTATTTCTCTGGTGAGAGGTGAGGTCTGCTGCCTCTGGAAATGAACCCAGTCATGGGATCTGAGTATGCTTTAGGACCCTTATTTTGCTGTACCCATTAGGAAAGATATACAAATATAGCTATGCAGAAGCAATAGAGCCATGCCCTGTGGCACTGTGCAGAGGAGAGCCCTAATACAGGCTGGAGTGCTTGCCTGTGTGCCTGTCCTACCCCCCCACCGCATGCATGCATGCATGTGTGTATACACACATACACACACACAGAGAGAGAGAGAGAGAGAGAGAGAGAGAGAGAGAGAGAGAGAGAGAATGACCCTTCCTGTCCACACTACCCTCATCATATTCATGGTGTTGAGCTGTGGTCAATGTGGGACTTGAAGGTTCCCCTGTGGAGTTGGGTGTACTAATGTCTGAAACAAGTCATCATCCCATATTCTGTGTATGAGAAGGATGCGATATTCCAAGAGACAGCTGGGCCCTGATCATAGGCCAGAAGCCTCAACAAAGCATTCTTCCCCTGGGCAAAGAAACCTGGAGTGGGTCTGGAGTGGAGAGCACTGTACAGCCAGAGCCACCTGATGAGACATGTCTACTCTGATGGAATAAGGCTTCAGAAGGCAGGGAAGTCAGAGGACTAATGTCTCCGTATTGAGAGTTGGGGTCAAGAGGTCCCCAAAAGTACATGCTTCTGGCGCCTGCCGAGTGGCTCCACCCCAGTTTTGTAATAGAAACCGGTGAAAATGCCCAGCTGTCATTTGACAGCACCATGGCCTTGTGAAGCAGCCTGGGGCAAGGGTGCCACTGGTCACATTAATTGGGGTTCATGATAGTGTTTAGGACCCTTGAAATGGGCAGTGCTGGGCTCAGTCTCTGAAGGTCTGCACTGACTGATTTCTGCTTGCTGCTTTAGACCCCTTAGGGACAGATTGGGAGAATGCTTCTTACACATGACGAAGTTTCAGGTCTTCTTCCATGGAACCCAGCCTCCCTTTTAGCAACTCCCCCAACCCCATGATTCCGGTTCCTGCATTACATTGTGGTTACTCTGGTTATCTGGTTATCATCCCCTAATGATTCTGGAGATGCTGACTCCCCCCTTAGCCCCTTAGATCAGTGGAGTTAGAGCCACTGGAGCCAGGCAGGACAGGCCTCCCAGGTACCATATGTAATAGCCACTCTGGATCTAAGAACCCCTGGTACAGCAGCTGGAGTTGGGTGCAGAGGGTCTGCTTGAGTACCAAATCTGGGAGAGCAGAGGATGCTTCCAGTGTTTACATGGTCAGGTGCAAGTAGACCATCTCATGGAGCCTTTGGGACCAAGTCACACTGCTTCAGTTGTACAACCAGAGCTTTCTGTAGGATAGGACACAGGTTGCCCCATCTGCACCTGCGTGAGGCTCAGAGGCTTGTGGAGATCAGGAACCCTTGTGCTAGAACTGAAGGAGAGTTCTAGCATAAACCCAAGGCCAGTGCTGGGGCAGGAAAGATGTGGCAGAAGTTGTGACCCCTGCTGACTCAGGAACCTCCCTTGGGATGGGGGTACAAAGGCCACTCAGTGGAATAGCCTAGAGAGGTGAGGAGACTGGAGTAGCCAAATGAGGTCTCTAACCAAATGGCCTTACTGAACTAAGGGCCTGCCTGGGGCTGGGACTCAAGGACAAAGCTAAGGACTGCATGGGTTTGAACTTTCTTCCTGCTTCATGGTGCTGGGCTTTGAAAGCTGCCTGCCTCCCTCTCTTTCTTTGCACAGGCACACCCATTCTAAGCTGCTGATGTGGGGTATAGTCATTCTAACATGGTGGGGACAGAAAGAGAAAGAAACCTGTATAAGAACATGCTTTCAGGACTGCTATGCATATGTGTGTGTGTGTGTGTGTGTGTGTGTGTGTGTGCGCGCGCTCAGTAAAGTACTCATGGGACCTGAATTCAGTCCCCAGAACCCACATTAAAAAGCCAGGCATAATACCCCAGCACCGAAGGGGCAAAGACAGGTGGATCCCTGGGAACTCGCTGGCCAGCCAGCCTCGTCTACTTGTGATAAGGTCTTGGCCAGTAAGTGACTTGTCTCAAAAAGCAAAGAGGGTTGCACATAGGAACATCTGAAGTTTTCCTCTGGTTTCCACAGGGGTGCATGGCAATGAGCATATATGCATGCATGCATGCATGTGTGTATGTGTGTGTGTGTGTGTGTGTGTGTGAGAGAGAGAGAGAGAGAGAGAGAGAGAGAGAGAGAGAGAGACATACAAGAGAATAACCAAAATGTCAAATAGGAATAAAGGGCAGAGACAGGTAAGAATGTCTAGTTTCATTTTCCTCTCTTAGCTCAGTAAGAATGAATAAACTATTCAATAAATGCTATTGGGTCAATTAGAAATCTACCTTTTAAAGTACTAAATTTCAAACTCTACATTTTGGGATAGAATAATGAACTACAGGCAGAGAAATTTTATGTTTACTGTATGTCCTTTTGAAGAGGCATTGTAGGTGACCCCTTGCCCCCAGAAGGCATGAGTACGTGATGGTATGCAGGGACTCTGCCAGCTTGTCATCTTTCAAAATGCAGTAATGCTACAATAAAGCACAGAACCAAATCGGACAGACAGTGTGCAGGTCTTAGGGAGTGCACAGTGGGAATGAACTCACAGACAGCCTCGTGAGCAGGAGTCGGGATGGCAGCCTGCCCACATACCCTGCAGGCTTGCTCAGGTGTGGACTGCACTGCTTTGTAGGATGCCGCTGGTCAAGTCTGCCAACATGTTAGTGTAAATACCCTTTGGTTCTACAGTTTTTTCTGCAAGCCAAGTCTTTTCTCTGATTAATCCATATTGTGCAAAGATATCCATGTCTGGAATGTTTGCCACATTATGGCTTATTTAATAGGTAGGTAGGTAGGTAGATAGATAGATAGATAGATAGATAGATAGATAGATAGGGGCTAGAGAAATGGCTCAGTGGTTAAGAGCACTGGCTGCTCTTCTAGAGGTTCTGAGTTCAATTCCCAGCAACCCCATGGTGGCTCACAGCCATCTGTAATGGGATCCAATGCCCTCTTCTGGTGTGTCTGAGGACAATGATAGTGTACTCACATACATAAAATAAATCTTTAAAGAAAAAAAAAAGTGCAAAATAAATAAACATAAGGAAGACCTTTAATTCTCACCATCAGGATATGTGAAACTTGGGTGAAGTGAGTTCTGACATGGTCCCATGGACACCCAGATTCCAGGCCACAGTGGCTTCTTTCTCTGGCCCAAACTAGTGACTGCTGACACCATCAGTAGGAGATATGGTGGCCTTGTGGTAGTGGACATGCTGTGGAGTTCTGGCTTGCAATAAGATCTGTGATACTGACTGAGACACGTACCTGTTGCACAGCAGAATGGATGAGTCTCAGTGTCACAAAGGCCAGGCCCAGAGGGGACAGGGGATGCTGCAGAATACTGCGGTACCATATGAAAGCCATCAATGGCTGCCTGGCAATGCCTCACTTTGGATGTGAATGTTCTAGGTTACAAATTAGTTTTGTATGGTAAGTGCTGTGTGACATTTGAGCTATCCTTCTTCATTATTTGTACCATGATTGTGTCTGCGCCTAAAGTGTAAGTTCTGGGCATATATATAGTATTCTACTTGTGCAAGGCAGGCCTTGCCAAGGCCTAGCTACTGGGACATGTGGTATGTGGCTAGCTGGAGTATCTTCCAGAGTAATTGTGCTGATATTTCTGTTGGTCTTAAAGAAGACCCTACTGTGACAGCCACATCTCCGAGAAGCCCCTGCTCCGGACAACTAGAAACGTGTGTTTGGGCTTCAGACACTGTTGTTGGCTGAGCCCAGGAATGATATCAGCCAAACAGTGGACTCACAGGTGTATAGCTGCAATACCCCGAGGGTCCCAATATCTCTGCACTGATTGGGCATTGTTTCTGACTAGTCCTTGGGACTGTATCCAGTGAACAATTCCTAGTGTCCAAAGACCCTGAGCCCATGGTGTTAGGAAGAAAGGACGGGCCTGGAAGTGAACCGGAGTTGATACCAGAATTCATTGCTTCTGGTGGAGACCACATGGTGTCTCCTTTAGATCTTGCTCAGCAGTGTTCTTGTTTAGCAGCCTCCACAGCCTGGCTCCTTCTGATGGAATCCAGTAGTTTCAGCTTTAAGAACCTAGATACCTAGCTTGGGGCTTTGACCTTTTTTTTTTTTTTTTTGCTTGTGCAATTTTTAAGTTCAGAAGTCAACATTTATATTTTGGCAAGTAAATACAGAGTTTAATTTTCATCTCCACATCTACTTATTTGTCTGTCACATACACTGACATTAAAAAAAAAAAAAGCCAAATGCATCCAAAATAAATGAAAGCAGCAGCAGTGAGTGAGGCTTTAGGGATTAGGCCACAAGCGGATTGAGGCCAGAGCACCTCTGGGGCACTGCTGCCCTGGGGATTAAATCTAATCCTGAGCTGCATTTGGGAAGTGGGGCAGCTCAGTGCTGTCACGAGGCATGGAGGCTGAATCCTTGAGCTGCCTTTGCACAGCTCCCTACTGAGTCAGCCCAGCCTGGACATTGCCAGAGCCCAGCAGATGCCCTGAGGCACACATGGACAGGTGACACCTCCAGGATACTGATGTTTGTGCACCTGCACGCAGGTTCTTGGCAACCATGAGACTCGGGTGCAGGGAGGCAACCATGAGACTCAGGGCGTGGGAGGCAGGGGTCTTAGGGACTTCCATGACTGTAGCCTCTGGCTCTAGTCACCGAGCCTCAAGTCTGTGGATTTCAGTGGCCCTCAGGGGCCTGGATCACAGGCCGCTTTCCCCTGGGTTCTGGTTCCGTTTCCAGATCAGCGCTGCTGGAGGCCAGCCATCAGCTCGTGGGGACTTAGAGCCTTAATTTGATCCTGTATAATTAGTCACACTTCAAGCTTCGGTTTTCTCTTTAGCTTTTTGTACTTGTTCTGTTGCTTCAGATTTGTCTAAATTTCCTTTTACATTTTATTTCTCCAATGTGTTTATCTTACATTTTTCTTTTACTTTGCATTAGCTTTTCTGGGCATCACTCATTTCCATTCCCTTTACATTCTTACACCTGCTCGTCGTCGCTTCTATCTGTAATCTTAATTTCACTTCAGTCTTTCATCCTTCCCCTTTTTTTAAAAAAAAAATCATTTAGAAAGATTCTTAATGGTCTCAGTTATATGTTTTCTGATTTGTTTTATTTTATCTGAAGTGATATGCATTTTTCAGGACAACAGTTCGATATTACTGCCGAGACCTTGTGACACAAAGAGATGACCTATCAAGCTAATTTAGCTTGTTATTTTTTTCCTCTGTGAGGGTTAATCATAATCAATGATTTTTGTCTTTGTTGATGAATGGGGTTCTAAACTCATTGATGGTTGCGTGCCCGGGGCTTTGCCATGAACACCCTCCTGGGGAAACTGGGCTCTATGTTCTTCCCTTGCCCCATGTTGACCTCCATGGAGATCTTTATGATCTTGGTGCCTGCTGTCCATTCTGCCTGCAGCCTCAGGAGAACCACACTGCTAGAAGCCCTGGCCTACAGTGTTAAATACCTTCCTCCTGGGGCTGATGTCTCTGTGCCAGGCCACTGTCAGGTGTGTCACCACACTGCCCACCGTGGACGAGCTTCCTTTGCCCTTGTCCTCATCCATGCATTAAAGAGGCAATGATCCGTCCATATCTTTTCCCACTGTGCCCTCCCATGAGACTGAGCTATGTCTTAGGACAGGAGGATCGGCCTCATGGCATCTACAGGACTCTTCACATTCTCTGAAGAAGCTTTCTAGGCAGGGCGTCAGGAAGATCTGCATTGCATGGCACATAGTTCTGAGGCAGGCAGAACATCCCGTCTCTGGACTTGGTACTGTGCCACATGTGGCTAACCTGTCCCTTCATGCCTCCTATATACAAAAGCACCTCAACTAAGAGGAAGACCCTCTTCTTAGAGCCAGCAACAGGTCACTACAGAGCAGAATGAGCATTCCTCTGTTCTTGCTGGGACACTTGGGCACAGAGTGCGCCATGGTCACAGAGGCTCCTCCCGACTAACTTCTAGTAGTGATAGGGGAAGCAGCTCATCCAGCTTAGGCTTCAGTGCTCATGCCTAGGGTTTAACAAAGGAAAGAAGCTCATTTTTCCACGTGTTCCCCTGTAGCTATTTCCTTAGGAAGGGCAACCATACTTCCTGCCACAGGGACAGCATTTCATTAGAAATGGGAGGGACCTAGCGGCCATCTTGGAACAGAGCCCTTGTGACACTCTGGGAGCAGGGCCCAAGGTTTCTTTTCTGTGACACCACATTAAGGAAGCGAACACACAGCAGTGGGCACAATAAATATTGTTCCATCAGGCAGCAGCGAGACTACTTGGCAGCTTCATGACACCCGACATGCTTCTTGCCCAACTTAGCACATTGCTTGGGTCTTAAAGGAGTCAGTGAGGGACGGTGATAAGGTGGGGTCTCTCATCCTCTGTGGCCCAGTTCAGAGACCCCACTTCCCATAGCCCTTCCTTCCATGGCTGGTTAGGATTTGTTTTTCCCTTTTAAAAAAATCTCATTTCCTGCTTCTCATGCAGGCAGCATCTTCTCCTTCATTAGATACATTTTGAAAAGCTTCCTTGATTCCTGCACTCTTACTACCTGTGGTCCTTTGTTTTGATAGTAGCCAGAATTTGGAGTTCTTGGTGTTTACTACCCACCACCAGTAAAAAATAATAACATGGACACAGATGTGAAACCAGGCACGTGTGTGGTGCAGGCCATGTGTGCTTTAGTGAATTATCTACACCCACACACACACTTAGACGTGCTTCCAGCTGTTTCCTCTGGTTTGATCTGATCAGTGATACTGTGAATTATATTCAGTGCTTTTCCATTATCTGTGAGGGAGCTTACATGTTGTGCCTGATGAGTGTCCTGTCCTAGTACCCACATCCTATCTTCTGTCTGTGTCCCTTTCTTACCTGCCCTGGCTGCATTCCTCACCCAGGTGTGGTGGGGACAGTGCCCAGCACACGGCAAACATCTGTCAATGTTAGACATTGCTTACTAAAGTTTGCGTGGCTGACAGGTTTCTTCTGTGTTGGTCACATGGCAGAAAACCTGATCTTCTCTTGCCTGTCCACCCCAAGAATAAACTTCACAAAGGTATTGTATAACATTAGTCTACTTATGTACTGCTGAGCCTACATATTATCATTTAGTTTAAACTATTATCATTTCTGTCTAGCCCAGTGTTTCTCAACCTGTGGGTCGAGACCCCTTTGGAGTTGAATGACCTTTTCACAGGGGTTGCTGAAGGCCATCAGAAAACACAGATATTTACGACTCATAACAGTAGCAAAATGACAGTTATGAAGTAACAAATGAAAATAATTTTATGGTTGGGGGGGTTACTGCAACATGAGAAAATTGTATTAAAGGGTCACAGTGTTAGGGAGGTTGAGAACCCCTGGGATAGGCAGAATCTGGGATTGGATCTTAGCTGACACGCATGGTTCGTTTCATTGTTTCTGCAATGCCTTTCCCAAGTGAACACGCACTAGAATGCAGCGAGGAAGGGACCAGCCTTCTCATTGTACCTCAGCTCCCCAGGCCTTCCCGTTACAATTTTAGTTTATTTATTTATTTATGGATGGTATGCATGTGGGTGCTCATGTGCTGTAGCACACGCGGAGTCCCTGTTCTCTCTTTGTATCATGTGGGTCCCCAGGAGATGAGGGCAGCGTGGCCTTAAACCTGCTAAGCAATTTCTAGTCTGTCTGATAAGATTTTGTTGTAGTATAGTCATCCTGGTCATCACATGCTGACTGACATGGTGACTTTAAAGTGCACTTCCTCTTAACTGTTGAGGCTGGCCTCTCATGTTTTTGAGAAACAGCCATCCCTCCACATCCCCTGGGGTATTGGCCCCATATCTACCCCATAACTCCTCACACATGTCCCAGAATTCCCCAGATGCTCGTCAGATGGTATAGTATTTGATGGGACTTTCACATGCCTTTCTATGTGCTTTAAATCATATCTAGGTAACTTAGAATACCTAATGCAATATAAATGCTCTGTACACAGCTCTCATACTGTGTTATTGAAGAAATACTATTTTTTTAAGATCTGTCCAATATTTTTTCCAAATATTTTTTAATCTGTTGGTTGAATGTGAAAGCCACAGACACAGAGGGCCAACTATACTAGTCATATGGACACATCTTTATGATGTGCTTCTTAAAGGCTCTTGCCCCTTCTCCATGTGCAGCATAGCTCCTTGCTTTGGAAGCCTTAGTAGTGAAGGCCCATGCAGCAAACATCCACCTTTCTCCCTGTTGACAGTGTCTGTGGACACAGAGAATCTTAATTCTAATGTGGTTCATCATCTCAGTCTTTGTCTTGGCCCCTAATAGCTTTTTAGGTCTAAGGAAGTGGTTCTCAACCTTCCTAAAGTTACAACCCTTGAAGACAGTTCCTCCTGTTGAGGTAACCCCCAACCATAAAAGTATTTTGTTGTTACTTCATAACTGTAATTTTGTCATAGTTATGAATTGTAATGTAAATATCTGTGCTTTCTAATGGTCGTACATGACCCCTGTGAATGGATCATTTAACCCCCAAAAGGGTCTTGACCCTTGGTTGTGAACCACTTGTCTAAGGAGTCTTTTTTCATAAAATGTGCTATCCAAGGCTTCCAGTCGATGTTTTCTGTTGGAAACAAGGGGGGTTGGCCTGAGGGTAGACTCTGTAAAGGAGTGCTTAGGCCTCATGTTCCTACTTGCCTGCCCAGTTGGTTGAACGCTATGTCCTGAAAGTCCATCCTCTGCTTGCCAGATGTTGAGGACCAGTTTCTGTTTCTTACATCCTCCATCCCTTCATCTCTCCTCACATCTCACATGGACATGCAGCTGTGGCTTTGTGTGCAGAATCCTAAACAGGAAGACTTCCCAGCTTCTCTTTCCCAGCATCTGTCCCAGATGGTAGCATCACAGTGCTGCCCTGGACAGTGAGCGGCAGGCCAGGTCTGAAGTCACAGGTTCATGTTGTATGGTGGATGTTCTCCATGGAATGTTCTCCGGCTACTGCTCTCGACCCCATGAATTTTTCAAATGTGAAATGAATTTGCCTATAGAATCGACTCTCTTATCTCTATAGAGTTTGAAAGAATTAATGTCCTCTGCTTTAATTATTTATGTATATAATTATTTAAGTCTCTTGGATCTTCTTGGGTCTGCTTTTCTATGTAGAAATTCCATACACCACTTTTCTAAAGCTATTCCCCAATTCTGGAGGTTTTTTTTTTTTTTTTTTAATTCTTCCAAATGGTATCATTTAAAAACTTTAAATTTTAAACTAGGGTTGTATAAACATGTTAGCTTAGTCACTCTGATAAAATCCCTTATGACTGCCATCTGTAGGTCATTTGGGCCTTCCAATGTCCACCTATCCTCTGTTGCAGTTTCCTGCCACTCCTATAGTGGAAAGGCATATCCACTAAATACCCTGGAGGTATGTTACATATCTGGACATGTGGCACTCAAACAGGAAGTTACTAGAAGGCTGAAAGTACACTCAGAGGGATTCCTTGGACCACCTA
The DNA here is from genome assembly GCA_902729485.2 of Mus minutoides. Lineage (NCBI taxonomy): Eukaryota > Metazoa > Chordata > Mammalia > Rodentia > Muridae > Mus > Mus minutoides. Next base: position 142,726 of record LR750285.1, on the reverse strand, counting down.
AATCCAAGGTAGAGAGCTCTGCCACCTCCAAAGTAGCCCATCACACACAAGTTGCCAACTCAGTACTTAACTAGAACTTCCAACCTGGTTTGGAGATGTCTCAGGATCCCTTGTTGAGGGCTACATCTATCCCTAGCTGTCCCTGGGCTCTGATTGGCTGGCCTCCCTGCTCTGCAGACCCTGGTCCATTTCATTGCTTTCTGAAATCATTGGCTATGTCCTTAGGCCATTGTATGTTCCAAATTGCAGTACTGAGCTGCATGGTAACCTTCAGATCAGATTAGAAGACATGAGATCTTTGCTGTTGCAAGGTGAATGGTCTCCATGGGCTTCAGCTACTTCTGTCCCACAATGCTTAGCCCTCCTGATCCCAGCTTCATTGTTCACAGACATCTTCTAGCAGGGGTCAAACTGTTCCTTTGCCGTTCAAGATGTTTGTCCTGGATGATCTTCCAAGACCAGTCCTGCTTAGGGGATGTCTCACCCCATCCTCTTCTTCATTTTTCCCAGGGATGCTAGAGCCATAGGAAATTCTGGTCTGGGAGAGACGAAGAGCATGCAGAGATTCTGCTACCTGGGGTGCAGGACACAGTGGTGGACAGGGCTTTGCCACGCCCTGAATGCTAGATACAGCTCTGTGTCTGTAATGTCAGAGGACTCAACTCTTACACTTAGCCTCCACATTAAAGATATCAGTATTTTTTAAATGAGGACATTTGAGAGAGAGATATATACTGATGTGGGTTGCATATTGGGATGGTATTATTATTATTATTATTTATTATTTATTATTTATTATTATTATAGTAGGACTTAGCACTGCCAGCAGTGCTCAATGAAACCTGGCCCATTGCTTGAAAGAGAAGAGAGAGCGCACCACAAGTTCCAGGCCAGGCCATGAATAGCCCCTGGAGCAAGGCAAACGGGCTGAGTTCATTGCTCCTAGCCTTGTCACTTTTTGTCCTGACACTTGAGTGACAGCTGAACAGGCTATTTAGGATGTTCTCTGAAATCAAGGTTGTATAAGTCCTGAACATCTTTCTAATGCTAACTGTGACTGGCAAGAGCATTAAATTGCAGAAATCTCCCTTAGCCTGGATGGCCTCAAGGACCTACATACATTGTGAGTCTCTCAAGGAGAATGAAGCAGCTAATCAGCTTTGTCGGCTTCTGCTGCCCTAGCCTCATGCACCCTGATGTGGGCAGTGAGCTGTTAAACAGAATAAATCAAATCTGTTTGCTTTGCCCCCATCCTGCATCCCTCCTAGACAGCTGAGGCCCTGGGTGTAGCCTGGACAGAGCACAGATAATGAGAGCAAGCCAGAGCCACTGGCCTTGACAGCACTCACCATGGTTGCATGGCCACAGATGTGTGGTGCTCTGCATTGCTATCTTGGTGAGAGCTCTTATAATGAGGGACTCTGGGAAGTTGCACCCACTGAGGAAGTGATTGCTGGTGCAAGATCCAGGGTGCCTGTTAACTATTTCTGCATTTCCCCTGAAGTCTGCTTTCCTTCTTCGAGAAATCTTGCCATTAGGATATTTACAATGTTAAGGTCTCGTTCCTCCAGTCTGAAGCGCAGGTTCGTTTTTGAGCTGTATGGAAATAGTGCATAATCAGCCTGTTGGTGGTGAGGAAGCCTGGCCTGGAATGTCCCTGCTGACCGTCTTCCTAACACTGCCTTGCTCCATGTAAAGCAGAGCTCAGCCGTTGAGAGAAGACAGGAGTCGTATCTACACAGAGGACAGGAGATGTGTATACACACACTCACACTCACGGGCACCAATCACACTTGGCTGTTGTCACTGAACAGTTGCCCTGCAGGACAGCTGCCCAGCAGGACAGTCACTCAGCAGTACAGTCAGCAGTACAGACGCCCAGCAGTACAGTTGGCCAACAGTCAGCCAGCAGTACAGCCGACCAGCAGTACAGCCATACAGCCGCCCAGCTGTACAGTTGCACAGCACTTCTTGCTACAGTAGCATCTCCTTTACTAGCATTTGTTTGCTTGAGTGCTATTTAAAAGACTGATGAGGCAATTTGGTTTTTCAGAATTTCACTATAGTATTTCTGGTTATAAACTGATTTTTGCTGTTTTAATCAGTATAACAATTAAAGGAAGGTTTGGGCTCTAGTCAAAATGTAGTATAAGCTGCTTTTTTCCTTTCTACGGACCCACTGTGCCTTCTGGGAAGAATGTGTAGAGCAGCTTCTGTGGAACTCTGATGTCAGGGACAGACTAGGAATCGAAGAAGAACTCAGCCTCTCAGTTCCAGCCTGGGCACAGAGACAGCTCTCCCCAGAGGTCAGAGGCCGCACTGAGCAGCAGTGAGGGAGCCCCGTTAGGATGCAGTGGAGAGACTCCACTACTTGTTTTCCTTTCCTTTTTAAAAAAATTCTGGGGGCTGGTGAGATGGCTCAGCGGGTAAGAGCACCCGACTGCTCTTCCGAAGGTGATAAGTTCAAATCCCAGCAACTGCATGGTGGCTCACAACCATCTGTAACGAGATCTGGCTCCCTCTTCCAGAGTGTCTGAGTACAGCTACAGTGTACTTACATATAATAAATAAAAAATAAATCTTTAAAAATATTCTACATAGGTTGTCCAAGGCAGTGATGGCTCATACGTCTAAACATAGGAGAGAGGAAGAACCAGGCCCATGGTGTGAGGACTTCAACCTCTTCTCTCTGTCTCTATCAGCTCATCCTGGCCCTGGAGACACATTCGGTGGCTGGCAAGCTAAGACCCTGGCTTTTCCCCAGGAGGTATTGGGCTCTCCCAGAGGATCAGCTAGAGAAAGTGATCTCTTACTTACTGTGTGTAACACCCAGGATGAGGCTCTGTGTGGATCTGATGGCACGCCGCACAGCAAAACCTTTGACAAAAATAACCACGGAAGTGACCCTTCCCCTCCCTCTCCCCCTCCTCCTGCTGTGATAATCTGTTGTTGTGCAGTGTATACTGGACAATTGACAACATGTGTAGGTACAACAGCATGTCACTGCACAACTTCATGTCATTGCAGAACCTCTGTAATTGGGACTGTAGCACACAGGAAGCCCTAGGCCTGGCCACCTGGAATTTCCCCCTAAGATTTATGCAACATTTACAGTCATATGATAGTGTGTGGAGGGTCTACAGGTAACATTAAAATGCCAAAACCCAAGGATCTTGACCTGTGGAGGGAGAAATGTTTGACAGATACCGGCCAAGGATGGCCTCATAACAGATTGGCCAGAGACTTCAGGTACTAGGAGCCAGAACTCACCTTTTTGAAATTAATATAAAGGCAAAACAACCCACAGGGAATAGGGGGTATAAAAAGTAAATGTCTTGGAACTGAAAAATCTAATAACCTAAGTCATGTATTGTGTGGACTCAGTAACAGAATAGGAGTAACAGGGACTGGTCTATGGTGTGAAGACAAATGAACACCAGTAAACCAGACTGATGGGTACAAAACAGATGGGAGAAACTGACCAGAGTCTGAGGCGATGGGGCAATACAAAGGATATGAATAGCTTGCTGTGCGTGCGGGCTATTCACTTAGTAACTTGTAGTCTGTGTAATATGCTAATGTTTTAAGGCCTCCTATAATTTTAAATAATTGAAATCGTATGAAATTTGCTTTCTAGCCAGAATGGAATTAAAATGTTTGTCAGCATCCAGATACTTGAAAAAATCAAACCATGTACCTCTACATGATGTAATGGTCAAAGAAATATCAAAGGAAATGGATAGTTTGGACAATTAAAAAAAAAGAAATGCATTAAAGATTTTTCAGAGTGTATATATATCAGTAAATCCAGCCTTGAGAACAAGTGCAGAGTGTTTCATTGGGAAAGAAGAAAGGTTAGACAGTCCTGAGTTTCCAGCTGTGGAAATTGAAAACCAGAGCAACCATGCAGAAGGAAGGAAATGATAAAATAGAGCAAGAGGCCAATGAAGTCAGGGACAAAACCAAGGTGTTCCCATTAGAGCAATAGAGAAAAAGCAGTCTTTGTGTGTTCAAGAGCTTGACAGATTCCCGTAGGGTTTTATTTTAGAGATTAGGTTCATGACAGTTTTCCTGGTCCTGTTTACTATCCTTGGGAAGACCCCTTCTCTTCCACAGCATGCCTTCTCCTCTTTCTGAAAATGGTGGCTTGAGGTAAGAGAATGGGCACTTGGAGGCATGGGTCTAGATGCCTGGATGCTCTGCCAAGACTTGCCTGGGCCTCTCGTGGAAGCATGGCTGGGACATCACAGTTCTGACTCCACATGCTTTATCCTGCAGTGGTTGGGATTATCTCCCACAGAACCCCAATACTTCAAATCTGTGCTTCCTCATTGTACTGACCCCAACAAACCCTCAGAGGGTAGATGAAGCAATGAATACCCAGGGAAGCCATGGAGACATATCTGTGATGATTGGCTCACTACCTCATGGCTTCCAAAATTGAGTGTCAAGTCCCTTCTATAAAATAGTGCAGTATCACATATACTATATGCATATCCTTTTAAATATCTTTTCTCCAGTGACTTAAAATACATGGATACAGTGCAAATGTTACATAGTTTTTATGCCATAACACTTGGAAAGAATGGCAAAAAATATCTGTATGTGTTCAAGACAGGCAAACTAATATGTGCGAATGTTCCAGCTGTGTACTAGAGAGCCTAAGATTCTCTGAGCAGCAAAGCCTTTCAGGATGTGGATGCAGTATGCTGCTAGGCATGTGGCAAATTCAAGTCTCACCTTGGGGAACCCTTTGGGAACTTCCTAGAATGGGAGGTTTCAAATAGCAGTTGGTTAAATCCAAGGATGTGGGTATGGGGAGCCATATATAATCTTGGATGTGTATGAGTCTTGAGAGTGGAAAACATTAACTTCTGATTTAAGGATGTTCTATGAAGCCACAGAAATTGAATTGGGTTCAGTATTCCCTGTTCCTAAAATGTGCTCTGAGCTCCTTTGGGCCAGGAGTAGGACTTTTGGTGGTAAGTGAAAGTGGCTGCTATGGTCTGAGTGTGGTTTCAATGAGAACAGGTTGTGAAGGGGGCCCACCCCATGTTCTTAGCCGACTTTGCCTGTGGCCATTTCCTCCTCCTGCTGTAATTTGAGGCATCCAGAGGCCTGTCTCACTAGGATGCCAATGTTTTTGCTGTTTGGCACTTCCAGCCATCAGCATCAGGAGCCAGGTAAGCCTGGTAACAGTACTGTGTTACAGCAACACAAACAAGACTAACAAGAGAGAACATGAGCTCTCTGCCTATACAGAGGGGAAGAGCACACGATGGGGCTAGCACAGTAGGCTCTGTTGATGGTAACAGGCCCAGGTAAAGAGGGGGTGTTGAGAGTACCCTTCTGCAGCCATCCCTGAGACATACATAGAGAACCTAGTCATCCCCAAAGAAGCCAGCCAGCTGGGCCAGAGATCAGGCAGAAGAAGTAGATAAGACCTTGTGGACAGGTCTAGGTTGAGTTGCATGGAGATGGGAAGACAAGAGGGTTCCAGGAAGAGGAGGGTGTGGCCTTTCCTCAGGTACCAGGGGAAAGGTACCCTTTTACACATCCAACCTTGTGTTTCAAGACAAGAGTAGTGGGAGTGTGGGAGTGTCTGGGTCTGGCCACAACAGGATCAAGTTTGGCCTTTGGTAGTTGTCCTTAAGGGTCTTTCCTATATCTGCATAGGACTTTTTCATCTTAAAACACCTTCTATGGGTCCTGAAATGTGCTAAAGGCTTCTCTTCTTACATTGGTGCAACTCTGTGTTTCTTTCTTCTGTTAATCTGGTGGCTTGTGCTGGCTGATTTCCAGATTGCGTCATTACTAGAAGATTGGTTACTATGCATAACTGTTTCATATGTTGCCAAGTCCTGTTTATCAGTGTTCTGTGTGTATAAAATGACTCAGCCAAGCAAATTAATATATCCATCGCCTTGGAGACTTACCATTTTTGTGGTGAACTCATTCACTATGAGCCAGACATTTTCAAGAGCATAAAATTGTGATCTGTAGTGACCATGCCATAAGATGCAGGATTAGCAGGCATTTCTCCTGTCTAACTGACACTTTACATACTTTAACCAGGATTCCCCAATCCCCCATTCCACTCTTCTATTCTCCCTCTCTTCTTTCTATTCCTGCTCCCTGAGTTCAACTTTAAGATTTTACATGTAAGTGACTTTGTGCAGTTGATTTCACTTTACACAATCCCATGCAAGGTCATCCATGTTGGACTGAATGACATGATTTTTTATGACAGATTAGCATTCATTCATATATATATATATATATATATATATATATATATATATATATATATATATATATATAATCCTTTTCTTGTTAATCATGAGTTGTTGGACACAAATCGATTCCATGTCTTATGTTGTAAATAGTTCTGTAGTGGATATGGAGGTGCAGATGTCTCTGACATATTAATTTCATCTCCTTGAGATCTGTGTCCAAGAGTGGCATTTCCAAGAATTTCCGTATTCATAATGGTAGAACTAGTTACAGTTCTGCTAATTGTGTACAAAGTGTCCTTTTCTTCCTTATTAACAGTATTTAGTCTTGATGACAGCACCCAGGACACAGATGAAGGTGGTATCTCTCTGTGGTTTGCTTTTGCAGGTCTCTGACTCTCATTTTCCTTCTGTTGAGAAATGTCTACTGAAGCTCCTGCCATCCTATCCTTCCCTATCTTGTGATAAGATGTCCTGTCTATTTTAGCTATCAGCCTGCATCAGAGGTTTGCTTTATAGGTATTCTTTTCCATCTGCTAATTGTCTCCCTTGCTGAACAGAAGCCTTTTACTTTGATTGAATCCTGTTATCTGTTTTTGCTTCTGTTTCCTATGCTTTGGAGAATTATTTTTTTTAAAAAATCATTGCTGAAGCCAATGTTACAGAGTTTTTCCTAGTGGTTTTCTAGTTTCAGATCTTTAACACATTGTTTTTGGTATGTATGTATGTATGTATGTATGTATATAACATATTATGTGTTATATAAAAGTACAATGTATATAACATGCATATAACAACATACATGCATATATAACATAGCATATATTATATATGTACATGTGTGTATGTATATATGTTATATGTTATATATTATACATACATATATAACATGTGTACATAACACATATACATATATAATATAGCATGTGTATATGTGTGTATACACACACACACGCATATATATATATATATATATATATATATATATATATATATATATACACATATATATATACACATACATACACACACACACACACAAAGGTAGAAGAATCCAGTTTTACTCTCAGCATATGGATACTCAGTTTTCTCAAGACCCACTCATCAAGGCAACCATTGCATTCCTGTGCTCAGTCTCCTGTCACCAGCGTGGGGTGGATACTTTAGTCTACTGTCACTTTTAAAATGATGCCATTTGCATTTTATTATTGAGCTGTTAGGGCTCAAGCCTGTCATTTCATTTTTAGTTTTCTGATTATTTTCTCATTTATGTGACTTTTAGGATTTCTTCCTGCCTCCCTGGGTGTTAAGCTTTTTTAAAAATTCCATTTTGATTTGTTAATAATTTAGGACATCATTTTATCAGTTTGAAGGGAAGGAAGAAAATTTCCCTTCCTGTACCCTGCCCCAAGAGATATGACTCATATCAGACAGTTCAGTCATTTTTACTTTAGCCGTTAGAAATAATTTTAGAAGCCTATGGTATTTACCATCACTTAAAAGTGCTATTTTAAAATTATGATTATCAGCACATATTAATTATGCAAACTAGTGTGACACTCCCTGTGGTGAGTCCATATGTGTGTGTATATTGATCCTGTCCGTCTCCCTTCTTCCCACTTGACATATTTTATCTGCCGTGTTGGTTAGCCCCTCCTACCACTACTTCTTTTGAGGAAACATCTCCCCCCACTCCCATGTGCTCCTGGAGTGGAGCACAGCTCCAGAGGTTTCTTGGTTTCTCTTCTCCCTGGAGTTCTCTCTTCTTCTTAACTCCCCAAAAGCCTACTTTCCTGGACCCTGCAGTTCTTATCTGTCAGCCTTTTCCCTCTCAGCATCTCCATCTCAGCCCTGCCTGGCTCTAGTCCCTGACAGGTAGGCCATGACCTGCATATCTCTGCTGTCCCATGGTCTAGACCCCTGTTCCATCATTGATGGTTTACATCTGCCTTGCCCGTTCTTTAGATCTGTTATTTATTTGGTAAGGGTTTTGTTTCTCCACTAAGCCAATGTCTTCTTGTTAGCAGAACATATCCCTGGGCTCGGGGGAGGGGGTAAGAGTGCTTGCAGCATAAGCATGGAGTTCTGAGATTAGATTTCAGCACAAGCAGAAGCTGGATATGGCCCCTGCTCCCTGTCAACCTAGCCCTGCAGGAGGGGGGAGAGAGATGGTGCTCCACGGCTTGCTGGCCACTTGAATAGCTAAAGAACACAAGTTCCGAAGACCCTGCCTCAAGGAAATAAGGTCAAGAGTGATAGAAAGAATGGGCAATGTCCTCTTCTGGAGTCTTTATGCACAGTGCGTTCACACACTACCACACAAAGAATATTCCTAGTTGTTCCAAGGAACATTTTTAAGATGGCTGCCATGCAGATGTCAGCTAATATTAATGTTTCCCCCAGCTTGGGATTGGCATCTACACCTAGCCCTTCATCCACTTTGAAATCTCTGTAGGTCTTGGCATGACAGGCAATTTTCTGCTGAAATCAAAACATTTAAACATTAAAGGCTTAAAGCTCTGGACCTTGTTGAAGCCTTTTTTTTAGCTAGTGGGAAGCAAAAGGGTAGAGGTCTATACTGCTGAGCCAGAATTCTGTCCCTTTCTGGCTTTGCAAGACAACATGGTCCCTTGTGGTTCACTACAGCCTGCACTGCTACAGTGAGCCAGGACTCATTGCCCCTGGGTTTGGAGGTGCCCAAAGCTTAGCCCTACTTTGAGGAGAGTTTAGCTGGACTAGGAGATGCCGCTTCAGGGTGTAGCCACATTTACTGCCTCCTACAGATCCTTTGACTGAGAGAACAGACCTCTGGCTTATCTCTTCCCATCAGCAGCTCTAGATTGATGCTTTTCTATCTCCAAGTCCAAGAGACTCAATCTCACCTGTTCTACGGGATAGCTCCTCACTCCCAATCTACAGAGAGCGTTTGTACCACCCCCTCTGTGTGTGCCTCTGTGTGGGTTTGTATATGTCTGTGTCTGTCTTATCCTCTGGTGCAGAAAGGCACTGGCCCAAGTGACTGATTATTCCTGACAGCCTGGAGCCCAAAGCACTGGGGGCAGGCGCTGACCTACTTTCTCCTTCCTGGGCTGGAAACATTTATGTAACAGACAGCCACAGGGCCTTCCTGTCCCCATGATGGGTAGGAGATGCCCCAGACTAGCCACAGTGTGATCCAGTTTATAGCCCCTTGCAAATCAACCCTAGCAGAAACAGGGCTTCCTGTAAAGAGGACGAGGCTTGGTTTATCACAGGCTGATTGCATAGATGTGTGTGTTATTTGGTGTCGCTTGAGTCTCCTGAGCCAGATGTTTGTTTCCTGCTGAGATCCTTCTCCATGAGCTCAAGCTGGGGTCCAGCAGTCCTTGGGGCCTATGCAAATGCCGCGCTCAGCAGAACTTCCCACCTGCCTGTGCTTTTTGTCCAAAGCAGTGAGCAGCCACCTAAGACAGCAACTTCCAGAGAGCTGCCTAAGCCCAACCCATAGAGCTGAGCTCCACATTCCTGATCTGTCTTCTCTTTTTATGCTTATCAGCTCCAGAGTATCCCCTGAGAATGGACAGCTGTGTCTCTTGCTTTTAGAAACTATACTGAAGCCACTCCTTCCCCTCCCCCTGTCCACTCCCCCAGCCTCCACTGCTATCTTCTAGACCTCCCTAGTGTATATGCTGCCCTGGCTAATATTGTTGGTATTTCCCTGATGGGAGTGAGCCATCGTCTTTCTTGCTTGCTGCTTCATAAGGTACTGTCCCAGAGCCAGTGGAGAACTCAGTAAGGAGAGCTGCTTACCAGGAAGCTCTGATTCCAGATTCCATTCTGGGCCACCCACATTGGTACAAAGTCATCATGTCACTTTCCACAAGCACTCCCCCGTAGCTGTAATCTCTGCCTGCAGATAATAAACTGACGTCCTAATTTAGCCCCATAAAGTGAACCACTAGCTGTTGTGCACAGATCAGCACTGTGCAGGGAGAACATCTTAGCTTTAGTGGGAGAACTGCAGCCAGAGACTGAAGTCATGTTAGGGAAGGCTGCCAATAACTGGGCATAGAGGGGCATGGGTATAGGAGCCTTTCTAGATGGCTGACAGCAAAGACTGGCCCTCAAGGGGGGCAGGCCATGCTAACCTAGAGGCTGCTCCCTGCTGTGACAGCAAAGCGGACAGAAGAAACACAAGAAGAAAGGATGCTCACCAGGCTGGGTAGCCTAGCACTGGCTTCCCCTAGATCTTGAGATGTCTGGCTTCTAAGCAGGGCATTCTTTATGATGGAGGAAACTGAGTCTAAAGGGCTTAAGTGATCTTACTAGGGTTCCATGGTTAGGACCCAACTCTGTGCCTCTCCTCCTATGGTGGTGACAGGCATACCCACTCACCTGGAAGCTGAGTTCCTGGAGACCAGAGCATGGTTCTAGGTCCAAAGACGAGTACCCGTGGTCACAATTGTGCCTTCTTGTTCCAGGTGACGCCATCTGGGCCCCATCCATCCTTCCTCACAGTACCCTCGGCACCTTAAGCCATCACCCCGAGCTACACTTTGGAGGGAAGATGGAATCTAAGGTCTCGGAAGGTGGCCTGAACGTAACCCTGACCATCCGCCTACTGATGCATGGAAAGGTGATATGGGCTGAGGTCGGGCAGAAAGTGGGCCACCAGGGATCTGCTCCATGTTTCCCCTTAGGCAAACAATCTCAAACCCACAAAGCTGTTGCATGTACAGTCCAAATGACACTTTCCTTAGAGCTACTCAATGCTGTTTGACCTAACACATGCACCTTAATACCCCAGTGTCTGACAGCTATAGGTAGGTGCTGTCCTGATAGCCAGGAGTCACACCTCCCCACCTGACCCAGCAAGATAGAAGCCCTTAACCTGGTGCCCTGTCCACTCTTCTACCCTGAGAGATCCAGCTCCCAGCTTTGTGCACTATTTCCAGCCAGTAGAACAACAGTTCTGGAATATCCAGTTCCCCAGAAAGCATGTCTCCTTGCACCCAGATATCCCTTTTCCATGGTGGACAGTGTCCGATCCTTGTAGCATGTCCCCACATGGGATTCTCTACAGATTAGCCCATAGTTCCTATGATGGGAGCGCCACCCAGGACCATTCTCTCCTCTTGGTTCCTAAGCCAGTGCTTTGCCTCCACGGGGATCAACAGTAGCTCTGGCATTCCGAGAGCTTGGTTAAAATAGTGAGAAAAGCAGGTCAGACTTTGAAAGAGGTTATTTTTCTATGGCAGGAAGTCAGGTGGCCCTGCCCCAAGCAACAGACCGTGATGGAAGCTTCCTGGGGCTGTCCTGTGGGCTGGGACAGGCTGGGGCCACTAATCCAGGTGATCATATACCCCACAGGCATTGACCTCCAAATGCAGAATGGTGGAGGCCATGCCAGGGGCTTCTCCAAGTGTTCTACCTCATAAATCAACGTGGCAGTGCTGTGTTCTTAGGCAGGGGCATTATTTCCTGTCTGTGGCAGGATCTCCTTGAGGCCTTAAGTGCAGGGGTGACTCTCTTTCCTTGTTTATCTAGAAAGCATCTGACTGTCTGCCTTGCTCCTAGGCAGTTGGCTAATCGAGCTCAGCCCCATCTCTGATCACCCTGGTCAGCTAGGCATAGAGAAGCTGGACAAGCCAACACAGACAGGTCTTCTGGATGAGAGCTTCAGCTCTCCCATGGGGCAGGTGTATGACTCGGTGCTCTGGTATACACAAGGCCCTGGTTCCACCCCCAACACTGTAAAAGCTTTACTTCTCCCTCATGCCAGAGACACCATTTCCTGAAGCATCAACCCCAGAGTGCCTTGTGACATCATCTTTCTGTGATTTTTTTTTCCCTACAGGAAGTTGGAAGCATCATCGGGAAGGTAATTATTGAGTGACTTGTGCCTTTCTTGGTTCTCTGTAAGCTGACAGACAGAGACAGCAGTAGCTCCTGGTGCTGACTAGCTCCAGCAGTTACACAGGCCCTCACAGGCACTGTCCTAGAGGAAGTCAGAGTCCCAGGAAGCTCTGCCCTAGCAGCTCTGTCCATGCCCTCCCTTGCTTAACCTACTGTACTGTGAGTCTTGTTGTTGGCTCTGGGTGCACCACACACATTCTTCTTCAGCCCTGGCAGGGCCCCAGCTGGGCACTTTGAAGCTTCCTCCTCCCATCTCGGTGCCTGGTACCTCTGGGTTTCAGACCTGGGAAGCATTACTGTCCTCCTCTTTATACAGGAAAGTGAAAGCTGCTTCTGGGAGTAGGGGAGTGCAGGGGGAATCAAAAGCCCGCTGGCTGCGGTGTGAAAGAAGAGAGGCTGCACTCCTGGATGCTGTATTTTGGTTATCTCAAAACCCTGCACCTGTACAGTAGGGGAGCTTCTAACTGCTCAGTGTCACAACTCCTTCTTAACGTTTCTTTGGAAAGGACTTCTCAGAGATTACCACTCACGAGGCATGTCTAATTCCTACTACACTCTAACTCCTGCCAGGCATCACACCTGCTACTGTATCTGCAGTGCTGTCATAACAACAGGCCTGAATCTCATCAAAGCTCACCCACATGGCCAGCTCCACCTCTGGGTGACTGTATATCCCTTCCCATGCCTCGGTTTATGCATCTGCGGTGCCCTTGGATTGTGGGCCCCAGTGAGTAAAGAGACCAGCTAACTCACAGAGGCAGGCAAAGACAGGGAGCAGACCAGAAGTAGAGAGCCCCCCACTAGCAGCTCACAGCAGCCGGGGCTGGGCTGTGTCAGGCGCAGGGACCCTCTGTGCACCTGGCAGTAACAGACTTCCTTATGTGTCTCCATTCCAGAAAGGAGAAACAGTAAAGAAGATGCGTGAAGAGGTAAGTGTGCTCTGCCGTAAATGTTATCCCATCCCCAGGTCAGGTTGGCCGGTCCTAGAGGTTGAGGGATGGTACTGCTTCTCATGGACCTGCCCTTGTATCAGGAATGCGAGGCAAGGAGGGGCAATCCTCTCTGACATGCTACACATGCAGCATCCAGCTTATTGAGGGCATAAGCTTCCCTACGGACCACTGGGCCTCATACTAATTAAAATTCTAGCCAGGTGGTGGTGAGGAATCGCAGCACTCAGGAGGCAGAGGCAGGCAGACGGATCTCTGAGTTTGAGGCCAGCCTGGTCTACAGAGTGAGTTCTGGGACAGCCAGGGCTACACAGAGAAAACCTATGTTGAAACAACAACAAAAACCTACTCTGGGAGTGTTTAATGGCACATGCCTGTAACCCCAGCACCAAGGAGACAGAGACAGGTGCCAAAGAACAGAAGTTCGGGCTGTTTTCCATTACACAGGGAATTTAAGGCCAGCTCCGTTACATGAGACCCTGTCTTAAAAGGCAAGAACAAAACCTTAGAATTTCCAATTTGATGACAATTCCTGGCAAGGATTTCACTATTTAGAATGAGAATATTTATTTATTTATTTATTTATTTATTTATTTATTTATTTATTTATTTTAAAGCATGCTTCATTTCTAGTGTCTTTGCCTAAAGTTGTGTTCAGGCTTGGAGAAACTAGACCCGAATGGGATAGCTTTCATCTCCCTCTAGCTACCTTTTCTTTCTTCTCACCTTAGAGTGGCGCCAGGATCAACATCTCAGAGGGAAACTGCCCAGAGAGAATCGTCACAATCACAGGCCCGACTGACGCCATCTTCAAGGCTTTTGCTATGATCGCGTACAAGTTTGAGGAGGTAAGGCACAGGTTGGCACGTGCGTGAGGCCCAGTCCTAGCCACAGCCCGTACATCGCTTTGCCTCACCTGGTTGAGGCACTAGCTTGCTTTGTGACAAGGTGGCCTTAAGAGTTCTAGTCACCTTTAAAACCTTAGGTGTTCACCCTGCCTCTGTCCAGCTTGTGAGGACCAGTGTATTCCCTGTTTCCTAAAGTTCATCCTTTTAGTTTCCCAGGCACCATGGGTAACCTCAGAACACAGGCCTCCCGCCTTCCAACATAGCCGCTGTTGTGTCTCTTAGGCTGTGCTCACCTTCAGGGCCCAGCTGGCACAGCTCTGGTCTCAGCTACACTCACTGCAGTTCCCTGCTCCCCCTCCCTTCAAGAGTGTCTGTGCTAGAGACAGAAGTACATTTTTATGTTGGGACACATCCACATCTACATACATGTGTAATATATCCACATACATGTGTTGTAATCTATCCACATACATCTGTAATACTTCTGTGTGCTCTTGGTAAGCTACTCTTCATGTTTTTACTACTTCCATTTAATTCATACATGGTGATGACCATGCTGGCATAATTTTTTTGTCATCAATAAGGGTGGTTAAGTCGTCCTTTCACAAGGTTGGCTCTATGGGTATAAGCAAAACGAGAACGGGAAGGCTGTATATACGTAGAGCTCACTATATAGCGAGGGTCTCCTTGGTCTTTTATTACTGGGGGAGGAGAACATCACATAATGGGCAGAGGGAAGTTTTAGGGATGCCCGAAGGGTGGCTGTGGGTATGAGAACAGCTGCTGCTACATGAAAGTTGTGAACTTTACAATTGCCTGGTTGATAGTTGTAATGATTGCTTTCCTAGAAGAAAGAAAAGCTAGCCAAGGCATTGGGGGACCATGGAGGGCCAGGTATCTACGTCACTGATGGGAACGCCACTGCTGAACCTCTCTCTGTCTCAGTGGATGGAACCAGATTACCCAGTGTTATCCACAGCTCTCTGAATCAGTGGTACTCTGGGAGGTGGAGGCCTATGGCTTCTGTTTGGGGATATCTAAGGATTGGATTAGAATAAATGTCTCCTATTCCAGTTTCTGTAAATTCAGGAGCCATGAGGGAGGAAGGTGTACTTTGAGTGGATGACAGGTAAAGGCTATTTACATGAGAGGAGGAGCCATAGACACACCGCTCAGCTTCCTATCAGTGTAAGCGACCTGAGCGGTCCACTTACAACGTTAAGTGCTTTGTTTTGCCTCCCAGTTCTAGAGTTTGTAGCCTATGGTGAGGCAGGACTGCTGCTTTGAGGCTTCTGGCAGGAGTGAGCCATACGTTATAGTAGGAGCACATGGTTTAGAAGACTCATCCACCTCATGGCCAGGACATGAACATAAGAAAGAGGCCAGGATCCCCCAGTGCCCTTTGCTAACATGCCTCAGAGGAGGTAAAGTCTCCACAAGGCCCATCTTAGGTTTTTACTACCTCCCAGTAGTGTCAACTGAGAGCCTTTGACACATGGAGGTTTGGAAGACATCACCAATAAAGTTTTACCCTTAGCCCTAAAGGCTTAGATTCATCTTACAAGATGCATTCAGTCCAAACTCCCAAAGCCCCCAAAGTCATAACTATTGTGACATCTATCAGAAGCCTGAGTCTCAGAGAGAAGAAAGGCAAAAGTTCTGTGGACTCTTACAAAAACCACAAAACAAGTTACATACTCAAGATATAATAATGTAGGCATTTCCATTCCAACCATTCCAGAAGGAGGGAACTACAAACCACCTCGCAGGCAAGCATTGACTCCTGTAGTCATATGTCTGGCTTCCAAAGCTTACCGTGGCGGGCATGAGTAACTAAAGACTGGAAGGACTGGGGTCCTGCTTGGTGGTGTTTTTGTTGTTGTTTGGTTTGCTTGTCTGTTTTTGTCAAACTAAAGTCATTTGGGAAGTGGGAACTTCAACTAAGAAAAAGGCCTCTGTCAGATTGGCCTGTAGGCAAGTCTGTGGGGATTTTCTCTTGATTTATTTGTTGTGGGAGGGCCTGGCCCATTGTGGGTGGGGCCATCCCTGGCCTGGTGGTCTGTGTTCTATAAAAAGAAAAGTGATTTACACTATGAGAGGCATGTCAGGCTGCTGATTGTTAGGGAAGTTTTAGATTGTCCTTGCTTTAGGTCTCCTGTCAGACCTTGAAGTTACTTGCCTGCTAATAGTTGATGTTTTCCCATTTCCTTGATTAATTAAAGACAGGTGGATATTCATCTTTCATTTGAAGGAGCATGGTCTCATATTGAGTTCCTGTTGTTCTTGGGGACTTCAGAATTTGCTTAATCTTCCCTTAATTGGCTGTTTTCTCTTTATGGCTTTCAGAAGGCTGTAATACAAACAATTTAAGCTCATTCCCAATTGGCTAGCAAATAAATGAGACTCATATTTGGTTATGAAAGAAAGAAAGAAAGAAAGAAAGAAAGAAAGAAAGAAAGAAAGAAAGAAAGAAAGAAAGCAAGCAAGCAGACTGAGCAAGCTGGTAAGCAGCACCCCTCCATGGCCTCTGAATTAGCTCCTGCCTCCAGGTTCCTAAAGTTTCTGCCCTGACTTCCCTCAGTGGTGGAATGTGACCTGAGAATTGCAAGCTGGAATAAACCCTTTCTCCCCAGGTTGCTGTGGTCATAGTGTTTTATCCCAGCAATAGAAAAGTAACTAAGGCGACCATAACTCTGCTACACCTGAGCTCTCATACCTTCCTTTGAAAGGTTGCTGGAAACCCCCATGACCCTAGAGTTCTTACATGCTTGCTACCTACAAATGCCAGCAAAGACCGCCAGCTTGAGCTATGTGTAGCCTTCTATGTTGCCATTCAGTGTACTGGGGTTCTTTAGCTTGAGGTGGAAAGAGAGCAGAGGTAGATGGAAGCTTCCAGTGCTGGCCTCTTGCAGCTTCGGTGTTCTTCACCACTTGACAGCAGTGCCCAGGGGCAGCAGTCAGGCAGAAGCAGAAACAAGTGGTTCTCGCTAATATTATGGTTCTCCTATAGACTACAGGCATTGGTACACTTAACCCTGCAAGTGTTACAGTCCTGATGTCAGGGTTAGACAAAGGTATCACGTGACCTTTGTCTATCAGCAGCAGTTGGCTTAAATTCTCAGCCTGGGGTCTGTGATCCTATGGCCCTGAAGAAACTCTTCTGATAACCAGTACCTGCAGTTTCTCTTCTCTTGCCCCTTCCAGTGCTTGCTCTCTTGCTCTATTGCCATCTCTGTCACTGTCACTGTCACTGTCTCTGTCTCCTTATTTATGCCTCCTTTTTCTTCTTTCCCTGGTCATTCTTAAACTTCATCTGCTTCTTCAGTTATCAGTGGCTACTGCCTAGACTTAGGATACACTCGGACCACATTCAGGAGCCAGGATGCAGCTGCTGTATCTGCTGCTGCTCTGGAACTGGGCTCTAGGTACAGTCGGGATCACTTAATCATAAGTATCCCTTCCTCCTAGGGGCAGAATCCCAGTAAGCAATTGAGATCCTCGGGTAGCAAGGTGCTACACTGGTGCCACTGGGCAGATTCTGCCCAGTGGGTGCCACCAGTGGGGGAGTCCCAGGCCTATGCTGCTGCTTCAACTCCCAGCAAGTAGTTTCAGGCACTTTGATCTAAGAAACCAGCCCCTGAGGCTCAGAGACCAGGCACCTGTCTCTAACAGGGCTGTTGGGGAGCTCAGTATTAAAGAGTATTGTGTCTGTGTGTCGGGTTGGGGAGGGTTCAGCCTGTCTGTGGGTGGCACTACACTGGGTCAGGTTTGCCTGTCACTCACCAGATCTTCAGTTACCAGGTTGCTGAGCAGTAGAAATGGTGTCAGTGAGACTGGGCTCCTGTGGTGCCCACAGGATCGAGGCCAATGCTTTCCCAGCCACAAAGCCAAAGCTGAAGGCCAGCATTTGTTCAGTGGGCAAGCTGTGCCCATTACCAGGCTTGCCATGGCCACCATGTTCTGCAGTCTGCTTCTGTCTTTGTGTTAGCCTATGCTACTAAAACTGGTCTTTACTGGGGACCTGATGTTGCAACACTGGGGAAGGCACCCCAGGAGACTCTCCATTGAATCCTTGAATAAGCCTGAGCCGCTGCTTAAGGACAGGAGAAGGAGTGTTTGGACCAATCACGGTCTCTAAGGTTTGTATTTGGGATTAATCCCAGACTGACCACTAGTGATAATAGAATATTGCACCCCCTCCCGACCAAGTTAGAAGTAGTTTCATGGGGCTTGTGACCACAAACAGTCTGGGACAGCTACTCAGACAGCCCTGGCTAGGGCTGCTCCTTTAGGAGCCAGGGCAATCAGCTGTAGTCATGTGTCTCAAGGTATCCATTTGTGTTGAGATGGCCGGTGCAGGTCTAAGGGCAGTCAGCTGTTCAGCTGATAGTCCTTTATACCCACCCAAGGCAGCTTAGATAGCAAGAGAATGTTCAATCTTCTAATTAGGGAACCAAAATTTCATATCCCTAGTGATAGACATTAAAAAGAATGTTTACAGCAAAGTTGGAGAATATATCATTAATATTATCAGTAATTTAAAAAAATGTTTAGAAAGAGCTTGAAAACCTGCCCAGTATCCAGGGATGTGGATCCATCTCTTCTTTCTCATGTGGACACAACTTCATGGTATCTAAGTACCCTCCTGGCATAGGCTTAGGCCATCCTGGATGGGTAAGGCTCTCTTCTTAAAGCCTCTGCTCTGGAGAATGGTGGAGACAAAGATGCACTTCCACACCGCTGAGCCTGTAATGACAGCAGCCAGGCTAATGTTACATTCATCCAGGCATCTTCTGCTGTTGCCCTGGTCCAAAGAGCTTGACTTCAACTCAGTGACACTTAAATCTCTGTGACCACTGTGTCACCCTTTGCTGTGCCTGTGAGCATACTCCTTCTTTGTGCTTTGTGCTTGTTTTGTTTTCCTCTCTTCTGTACTAGGAAACAGCACCAGGGTCCTGAGCCGGCCTGGCAAGCTCTCTACAACTGAATTGAACTTAGCCTGCTCTTTATTTTTACTTGTGATTCTCACGAGAAAGTTGGCTAAGAGCAGCCAATGTTACCCATGTCTTTCTCTCTCCCTCTCCCTTTCCACACTTGCATGTGTGCATGCATGTTGTCTTTAAATCTCATGCCCTTTATTCTCTGCCCAGTGAAGTCCTCATTTCCTCTGCAACCTAATCAGTGCCCCCCCCACTCCCCCACACTGATGCTTCATAAGAATCATGTCCAAGCTCCACCTGAATATTCCATGCCTTTTCTAGATTGGCTCTCCAAAGTCCTCTTTTAAAACAGTTCTAAAGCCTCATAGCACTCTTAACGGTAATATCTAGCAATATCCCCACTCCTCAGAACCATGGTCTCTGGTGAGTTTCCCATTAACAGTGGCCTAAGACACATCGGCTTCTAAAGAAAAGGCTTATTTCGGCTCACAGTTTTCCAGGGTTGGCATCACAGTTAAGTGTAGCTGTGAACTCAGGTTTTTGTCATATCCTGGCAGAAATGTGTGATAGAACCAAACCATTTACCCCATAACCAAGAAGCAAGCAAAAGGAAGAAGGATGAGACTGAACTCCCACACTCCTCTTCAAGGACACGCCCAGTGACATCAAGGCCTCCCACTAAGCCCTCCCGCTTAAAGCTCCCATCGCCTCCTATATTAGAGTTACTTTTCTAGCTGCTGTGGTAAAATACCCGACGAAGAGCAACTAAAGGGAGGGAGGATTTATTTTGGCTTACAAGTCTCGAGTACCATCCATCATGGCGGGGGAGGCGTGGCAGCAGGAGCACAGGGCACCTGCTTGCGTTCCATCTGTAGTCAAGAAGAGATGAGTGCTGCTATTACATTCACATTCTCCTTTTTATTCAGTCTGAGACCCTAGGCTGTGCCGTGGTGATGCTCACATTCAGGCAATGGTGTGATGATGTTCAGATAAAGGCAGTGGTGTGGTGAGTGTTCTTATAGAGTATGTCTTCTCACCTCAGTTAAGCCATCTAGACACCTTCTCAAAGACACACCCAAAGATTGGTCTCCTGGGTGATTCTAGATCCTGTCAAGTTGACAGACAAAATTAACCATCCCATCTCCCAAGAGCACCACAGGCTGGAAGCCAAGCCTTTAACACACACACCTTTGGAGGACATTCCAGATGGAAGCTATCACAGTGAATTAGATGAGGATGTTGAAATGATATCTCAGGAAGAGACAGTCCATCCTTCACATTAGTAGCTCCCTGTGGTTGTCTGAAATGAGCTCTCTGCTGCTGCTGATTCTACAGGAACTCTGAGATTACTGGAATGACTTTTCTGCTATATGGAATACTAGATTGTGATCTGCTCTGTGAAACATGAAGCCAAGATTTAAGCATTAGCTCCCCAGAGTTTCACCGCTGCATTTTGTGTTAATGATGTTGGTGTCCTGTCCTTCAATCTCCAGAGCCGCTTTTTTTAAGAAGACAGCGCCTCCTAGTGGAAAGTTATGACGCAGTGCCTGGGAAGCAGCCTCAGCCTATTGTGGTAAATAGGGCTGCCTGAGTCCCCTAGATAGGTATTTACCATCTATCTTTGCCTATATAGCAGGACAGAGCATAGCATCAAACAGACCATTGCAGGAAAAAGTTTCTACAGGTAGTGTGTAGTATGGCTATAGTATTGGTTTACTTTAGCCTAAGGATCTCAAGGTATCCTGGAAACTTTATGTTTTATGCTAGGGATTAGACTGAGAGCCTCAGACATTCTAAGTATGTGCTGTTACTGAAGTTCTGAAAGTGTTAGTAATTTTGGTTGCTACCAATCCTTCCTGCCTCCCAGAACACTGTGGTGTGTTAGGCAGGGTTAGTAATAGGTACAAGTTCCCATAAAGTGCGAGTCCGGACATTTGGTACAAAAGTTGATGTGCCCCCAAATGAAATAAAACCAAGCCATTTTTAGCAGTTTTAAGGGACATAGCTTTCTGTGAAGAGATGCTTTGTTACCTCCTAAAACACACATATAGTCGCTATAACACCCTCCATCAAGGAAACAGGAAACCATAATAAAAACCCATAGGGAGTGGTTTCAGGGCCTGAGCCAAGCTTGCCTCCTCCCTTCTCCCACCTGTTTTGCTTTAAAAGGTGACAAGTGGCCTGAAAATGTCCTGTCTGTCTCTCTTCAATGTTTTCATATTACTAGCTAGTCCTTTCCAGTCAATGGCAACATAGCATATGACAGGCACATGAAAACCACCATAGCTGGTGAAAGGTCTTGCCCCAAGTCCATCAGAGATGGCAGCCAGGCTGGGGATGACCAAAAGGAGAGCTCAGTACCAAGAAGTCTCTGGGTCCCATGCCTGGATAGGGTCCAGGGCAAGGGGAAATGGAGAGCCATGGGCAAGCTGCCCGAAGCTGAAGCATGTGAAAGCTGAGTGTGTGGATCTGGATGGGGCAAGGCAGTAGCCACTTTCCCTAGTGCACGGATGGAGTGTCTGGGCAGGAGCAGTGGCTCACTAGAAGCAAGGCTCCTTGGTGATCACCCAGGAAAAGTAGGGATTCATTTGTTTCTGGACAGTTGGGAATTTAAAATGGAGCTAGACCTGGGAAAGGCATGAGGTCAAGGTCTGGCCATTTTGCCTGACACTCCACAGGCTCCAGTGTAGCTTTCTAGGATGGTGGCCTATATTGGTATCAGCTTCTTTCCCCCAGATTGGGCTAGCTCCTCTATACTATAATCAGGCTTCATGATGCAGAGGCGCCTCTTCATTTCCATGGAAACAGGGCTTTAGACTCTTGGCAGGTCCATCTGAGCAGCTATAAAAGCCCCTGGAGAGTGCTCTTCTACCTGCTCTTCACTGAGCCCAGGCAAGTTGGCCCACACATCTGTCTGTCTGTTCTCATACCTAATAGGTTTTCATGAGGAGAACAAACATGATCTTGTATCTTCTTAACCTATACCCTGCCCTGAGTCCACTGTGACTTTCTGGTCACCCAGCCTTGTGGATCCCTGTGTAGAGTTGGTGCATGTGGCCATCTGGTCCATGTCCCAGTTCCTTCTAAGCCTGGCTTGGCTCTGAGGTTCCATGATTTCCAGGTCCGCTCTCTGAGTTCTTCGCTATGTGGGACGGGGCTCCTTGAGCTCTTCCCAGTATGCAGTGAAGCAGGTACGAGGCAGAGATGCTGCATACATGTCCTTACAGTGTTCCTAAGCCCTACAGCTGTGCTCACTAGTAGGAGTCCAACACGCCTGTTTTCTCCTCCCTAGGACATCATTAATTCCATGAGCAACAGCCCTGCCACCAGCAAGCCCCCAGTGACACTGCGACTAGTGGTCCCTGCCAGCCAGTGTGGGTCCCTGATCGGCAAAGGTGGCTCCAAGATCAAGGAGATCCGGGAGGTACTGCCCATCCTATCACATGTCTCCCACACCGTCTGTAAGTGCACGAGATGATGCCGCAGCCCCCAGTGGCTCAGAGCTGCTGTCCAAATGTAACGGATGATCCGCTTTGCCAGTGAGAAGTGGGGTGTGGGAAACTTTGTCACATGTACACATAGTGGCCTGTGCCAGGAGAGGCCCTGCACAGGAACAAGGATGGGCTAGAGGTCCTTGAACAGGCAGATTTTAGCACCCAAGTTCCGTGGCTTTAGCCATGTTCTGGGCATGCTCTAGGACTGAAAGATGCCACTTTGTCCTTCAGGGCCTCCTTCTGGGATGATTTTAATGGAGTCTGAACCTGATGTGGGTTTGACATTGAAAATAGGTTACTTTCAGGAAGGCTAAGTCCTTCCCTTAACCAGGAGAGCAGTCACCCCTCCTTGATCCCTTCCTGTCCTCTTCCTGTGACTTAGAAGATACTAAGTAAGAAGTCTGACCCTTGGCCAATGCCTGGTTCACTCTGTGTGACCCCTAAGGTTGTCACTAAGGTTTGTGTGGCCCATTTGTCCTGAGGATTCACGTAGTCACCTGAGGTATGTGGTGGCCAGACAGCAAGAGCAGGCAGGTCCCAGGCTCAGGCTTCCTGGCCGCCATGTGACCTACTTCCGTGGAGGAAGAACTAACTATTCTTGGTGTTGGAAAGAGCAATTCTATTCTCCTGTAGACTTTCCTCTACAGCAGTGGTTCTCAACTTATGAGTGGCCACCCCTTTGGAGGTCAAATGGCCCCTCCACAGGGGTCGCCTAAGACTATTGGAAAACTCTGATATTTACATTACAACTCATAACAGTAGCAAAAATCACAGTTATGAAGTAACGAAAATAATTTTATGATTGAGGGTCACCACAACGTAAGGAGCTGTATTAAAGGGTCGCAGCATAGGAAGGTTGAGAACCACTGCTCTACCAAGTCAGTACACTTGCTGAGGTGGGACAGTGCCATTCATTCCAGGAAACCACAGCTTCCTCAGAGGCTGTGCAGAGGCAGGATTGAGGGGTAGAGACAGGACAGTGACATTTAGTAAGATGAGGGATGGAGGGACTGTGACCAGCTAAGGCCCTGTTTCTAGTGAAGAGTTTTGAGGTACAGACCACCCAGAATGTGTCCCCAGGAGTTGGGGGTGCCACTCCTCTTAACCTGTCACTGCCTCCAGTCTGCGGTCCTTCCAATGGCCCTTCTCTGCAGTCCACAGGTGCTCAGGTCCAGGTGGCAGGTGACATGCTGCCCAACTCCACAGAGCGGGCAGTGACTATCTCAGGGACCCCAGACGCCATCATCCAGTGTGTGAAACAGATCTGTGTGGTCATGCTGGAGGTACAGTATGAACACGGTGGGCCAACATGCCCACCGTCGCCTGCTTGCCTGCCTCACTCAGAGCCCGATACACTCTGTGTAATACGCTAGCCTTATCAATAAGGCTCCTGAGAAACTGAGTAGTCACTTGGGATGGGGGGTGGGGAGGGAGGAGGGTGGGTCAGACATCAAGGACAAGCAAATTTCAGGCTTGGGCTTCCTAGCTTCCAGCACGAGCCAGTCAGGCTGAAGGGACACCCTTGGATGTGTCTCCTGATAGCCTTGGCCATCATCTTGTTTAGATGTGAGTGGGGGAGCATGGTGGGGCGGGGGTGGGGTGGGGGTGGGCATCATGAGGTCTCAGCCTTGGCAGTGGTAACTGCTCTGACTAGAGGCAGGTGTGGTGAAGGCTAAGAAGGCGTCTCCTACCTGTCAGGCCATCCAGCACAACAGGCCTATAGGTCTGCAGACCTCCAGGGAACTACTACCCCAGGGTAGTACTTGGTAAGACTCGGACAGACCCAGAGAAATACCATGTAAAGAGAGAGATGTGGGAACGGAGGGGTAAGAGATGAGAGAAGGAGCCACCGGACAGGAGCAACCTCCTGAAGTTCTGGTCAAGGATGGAGAGAATTCACCGCAGCTTCTACACTTATGCCCTTCCCTCAAGTGACTTCTGTGACCCTTCCCAAGCAAGGCCTTTTGCTGTTTGGAGCACTGCTGAGCTCTGCCCTCCCACAAGCCAAGCTGAGGCCACTGCCACATCGCCACAAAACTGACACCACCAAGGAGCTTCTGTGTTACCGGCTCTGAGACATTGCAGCCAAACCTCACAGTTAACTCTTTTCTTCTAAATGTTTGCATAGTTTTCTTTTCCTAAAGCCTATCTTGTGAAGTTAAAGATGTTTTTCAAAATGTTATTCTCATGTGGGTTTCCCCACGCACTGGTCAGGGTGATGGGACGGTCCAATCCTAGGAGCCCAGAGGCTGAGGGTGAGCACTAAAGACTACAGCTCCTTGACCTGCCATCTCCCTCCAAACAATGAGAAGCACACGGTCCTCTCAGTGGCACCCTTGGAGTGGCAAAGAATGGTGATAGCAGTTGTGCAGTGGACATCAGAGGCCAGCAGCCCTCTTCTCAGGACAGACTATGTATCGTTGTCAAAAGCCCCAAGCAGACTGATGAGGGTAGACTGTCTGAGGGCTGTGTGTCAGAACTCATGTCTCTAGATGGTATGAGAGAAACCATGGCGGTGCACATCATGGATGTCAGTGGTGCTGGCTGACCTAACAGTCACCCAGCTCTTATTCACAAGATGCAGTTCGCAAGAAGGGCACGGCCTCCCTCACCAGGAAGGAAGAGGGCACCGTGAAAAGAGCTTCCCTTCTACCTGAAGGGCAGCAAAGAAGAGGCAAAAGACCCTGCTTGACAATCAAAGGCCTTTCCGGCTTGTTTAAGGGGTGTGCCCTTTGTACCTCCACAGTGACAAAAAGTACTGCGCCCAGCAGATGTACTTGGGTGAAGCCTGCCAAGAAAACAAGTGTTGCCATTATCCACCTCCTGCCCCACAACTCTGGTGCCTCACACACGCTTGCTTACCCTGGGAAGGTTGATCATGTAAGCCCAGAAGGTCATTTATCTATGGGTTGGTAAAAATGAAACTGGGCCTTCTGAATGGGCACAGGGAATCCCTGTTTTAGGAGGGAAGTGGCCTGGAGCACAGGTGGCCTTAGGATCTGAAGTACTTGGCCTGAATGATGTAGCAGCTACTGCAGGTGCTGGACGTTGGAGCTCTTGGCTCTGATCTTGTACCATAGACCTAGAGTCTGCCTGGGATGCCTCAGCAGGCAGGGTTTGCACAGAGGCTCCCTCAGAGCCAGGGCCCCAGCAGTGGGGAATATGGACATTCCCAAGGGCCCGCACAGAGTCCTTTGCTCATTACTGTCAGCTCCAGAGTAAGGACTGTTCCAAGGTCACACCTTCAGCGGGCTCTGGTAGGCAGAGATGGCCTGTGCTATAGTTATTATTGCTGTAACAGAATAGCTGATAAAAGCAGCTAAAGTAAGGGATGCTTCTACCATGGGGGTGGGGTCAGGAAAGGCATGGTGGCAGGGTCAGAGGGCACCCAGGCTTGCTGAATCTGCAGTTGGGAAGATGAGGTCAATGAATAATAATGCATCGCTCACTTTCCCCCTTTATACTCAGTGCAGGACTCCAGCCCATAGAATGGATTTCCCCAGGCATGCCAGACGCGAACCTAACCTAGACAGTCACCACAGATATGCCCAGAGGCTGGTTTCCCGGGTTATTCTATCAAGTTGAGAATATTAAGTCTGTCACATAGCCAAGAGCTCCAGCCTCTCTTTCTGCCTTGGTAGTGTCAGCTAGTAATATTGCCGGGATCTGGGGGCGGTTGAACACCTCTGACAAACCCAGAGCGGAGAAGGTGGGACTTGCGGGCACCTAAGAACAGCATTCATCTGAGAGGAGAAACCTACATTCTGGACCCAAGAGTAGTCAAGGAAGATTACAGCAGAGTTCGTCCTCATGGAGTCAAATTTGGCATCTGCAAGCTACCTAAGTTTTCTCTGGTGAAACGGAATGATTCTGAGCTATTTTAGCAGCCTCTGCTATAGGCTAAGCAGAACTTGGGTTGCTAGATGTTCCCAGCGTGAGTTGTGCTTAACATTGGCTTTTCCCAGGGTCTCAAGAGTATTTTTTGCCAAAGGATTCCAGCTGCTCCTCTGTGCAGTCACTGCCATATCCACCATCGGCTCTCCATACCAGCATCTCCTAAATCAGGAGGAAAGGGTCGCAGCAGTGGTGTACAAAGTCCAGAAGATCAGCTACTAGCAAGCAGGTGCTCTACCTGCCTCGACACTCCTGTGGAACCCTGATCCTGCCTGCTCCTACCTGGCTGGCCACGAGGTCTGTTGTGGATAGGTACCCAACTGTTCAAGCTTGGAAGAAGGCTGGCCACCCCGGTGAAGAAGGCAGTGAAGATGTAGAATTTAGCCTGCCTCCATGTGCTGAGGACAGACTCATCTCCTTTTGATGACCCTGACAGCTCCTCCCCTTACTGTTGTGGCCTATAGAACCTTTGCCAGCCACTTCTGGAGGGCTGGGGGGTGGGGTCCCACAGAGGGGTGGGCATGGGAAGGCCGCCCAAGGCCAACAGCAAAGCTGTTCTAACCACTCTCTCCCTCTCCTGTCCCTTTTCCTAGTCCCCACCGAAAGGTGCCACCATTCCCTACCGCCCAAAGCCCGCCTCCACCCCTGTCATTTTTGCAGGTGGTCAGGTAAGAGCCGACCCGCTCGCGGCCTCCACTGCCAACCTCAGCCTTTTACTGCAGCATCCGCCGCTGCCCGTTAGTGCACTCAGGTTTTCTCGCCTTCTCACGTGCACGTCTCCCACCCTGCGATGGACACAGAGCTCTCTGGCTCACACCAGGCATTGGGGGGTTGTGGGGGGAGGTGGAAAGCAAGACTGAAACTCACAGCTACATCCCTTGGACACATTTTCCAATAAGATCCCTGTATGAGGCAGGAGAGACCTACAGACCCATGCAGATATAGGCTCTGCTTAACAACACCTGCCAGACCTCTGTGGATGTTGCTGGGTAGCTTAGGTAGTTAGTCAGCAGAAACATTCTGGGTGGCTATGGCTTGGGTTTGGATCCTCTAGAGCTATGAGAACCAGGGTCCTGTTTTTCCCTGAAGCACATCTCAGATCTTATCATACCCTCAGATAACAGCAGGCACATTCCTTTGAAGAGATGAATGGCCTCAAGTCTAGTCCATGTTCCGCTATGGCCAGGATCTATCTCTGCTACCCATTTCCCTGCCTGAGTAGACATCCTCACAGGCAGAGAGCTCATGTTTATAAAACCCATCCTTGAGGATTTAGTGGCCAACATCTGTCTCCTGGAGAAGAGGGGTGGAAGATAGAGCAGAAAAGAGCTTGTATCTGTGACCAGCGCTGGCCAGGAAGTGGAGAAATTGGAGCAGGTCCCCTATCTGGTCTCCTCACAAGCTCACTGAAACTCAGATGCCCACCTTAGGCCCATAAGAACCCATTCACACGGATGATGTGAACACAGACAGCCAGGGGTCCGCCCAGAAGAGCTCTGTGTCCTGTCGGCCGCAATGTGTGTCTTTGTTCAAGGGAGAGTTAAGTCAGAGACTCCCCATAAGTGATCCAGCTGACAGAATAGACATGGGGTTTTTACTGTATTGATCACAAAAGGAAAAGAAAGGCATAGAAAACTCCTCCCCCAGTCTTTCTTCACAGTTTACAGAGAACAGCAATGATACGTACAGCATGTATGGGTTAGACCCGTTACCCCCATCTCCCTCCCTATTCTAACACATGCATGTATGTGTGCATGTGCATACACATACAACATGGTCTCCTGGCTCAGGTCTGCCCCACTGCTGGCAGAGAGAGAGTCCTGTGCCCTGATACAGACCAAGGGAGTGACATATCCCACGGTACAGCAGATCTTGCCTGCCTCACCGCCTGAGTGAGTCTCGGGGCTGCACTCTGGACCATGCTGATGTCAGAGATGGGACCACATAGGCAAGCCCATCAAAGCTCTTTAGTGTTCTCCTCAGATTCATGGCTAGCTGACAGGTCAGGAACCAGTGTGAACCATATGTCTCTGTTCTACAGTAGCCCATGTGGATAAAATCCATGATAGAGTTAGAAGGCCTCTATGCACATGCATGTGCACTCCGTAAAACTATATGACTCGGAGTCACCACGCCAATTCCAAAGGCACAGCCTCTATGGAGAAGGATCATGGCCAGCATCCCCCAGTCCCATCTACCTATATAACAGCCCCCTTCCTCCATTCCCAGCAGTGACAGTCATTCTGCTATTATGTTTATCCCCTGACAATGTTAGCCTTTTGAGAGACCAGTACCCTTCCCTTGGAACAGTGTGGTCTGGCCTTGATAGCCTTGGCTATACCTAGGGGACAGACTCCTAGGAGAGTCATCCTGCAAGAGAGCTTATAAGTAAGCCAAAATAATAGAGATGTAACTTAGCTCTGGGTAGGTCACCCCTAGGGTTCCACCCCCATGTGTCTAAGACATGGGGTAGACCCAGAAGAGGCTGCCTGGGTATCTGACACTTTAGGAGGAATATATGAAGAGGCCTAGAATCTTCAGTAACCAACTCTGCAGCCATTGTTACATGCCTGCCTAAGCTGACAACTCCCCCAGGTAGAACTTATTGAGAAATGTGACAACCAGGGAAGGGAGTGAGAGATGTTAGATACCAGCCCAGGCTGCACTCTGCCGCTCAGCTCAGTCACATAGGACTAGGAGGGAACAGCCAGCCTCAGCTCCCAGTGGTCCAGCCAGAAATGATAATGTGTGTTCCTTCCTCAGGTGATGCTCCCTGGGGTAAGACCTGAGAGATCATTCCTGACAACAGTTTTCCAAAAGCCAAGACTGCACTCCTACCCCTATTTGCCCACAGAGCAGTTAACCTGTCTTTTTCTCCATGGAACTGCCATATCTGCTAGAATTATTTTTCTTCATCTGCTAGCACAGCCTGGTCATCCCACAGTAGGCTTGCTGACCTATAACCAGGCCCCTGTTAGGTGGTCACCTGGCTGCAAGCTACTGCATTTGGTTATGATATAAAACAAAACAAAACAAAACAAACACCAACCTCTTAGCATATTGAAAACAATTGTGGGAGGTTCTGGGTCCTTAGCAGTGACTCCTGATCCACCTTACCCCTGTGCCTCCACCAGCATGGTATGGCACTGCCCTGAAGCCAGACAGTTGTCTGTCCGTCTCGCTCTCCCTTGACTGTGTCGTTTGTCTGTTGTCTGAGTTGCCGAAGGGCATCATAGCTGAAGGGACCATTGAGGGCTCTGTCCCTGGGGTTTCAGAGTGGGGCTGGGTAGGAGAAGCCTTCAGGGTATACGGATCTAAAGCAAGGGAAGTGGTGAAACTGAAGGAGCCTTGGGGGGCGCCACACTAGCCTTTAGAGAGGACTCCCCCCCCCCCAAGAGATGCCATAAAAGATTTGGTAAGACACCCAAGGTCAGTGTTTTGACCAGTTTATACCAATTTGTTCCTAACAGCTTTGGCAAAAACTTGTACTGATCACTTGTAAAATCTCTGTTTTCATTTGGGGGCTAAATCATAACCAGTGGTCCTCTTACTGGGGGTGGGGGGGGGGTGGGGGCATACATAGGTTTCCAATTTTAAAAATGTTTGAGGAGATCAGGGTTAGAAACAGCAGTTGGCTACAGCTCAGGGCCAGGGCAGTCTCCTAGGACTCAGCAGTTGTAGTTGAGACTCCCCACTCCCCAAATAGGGCCAAGTGGGTGGAGATGCGCCCTGATGGAGAGCACTGTCCCCAGAAGGTTCATAGCATCCTAGGGCATACTAGGCTGGGTCACTAGTGGCTGACAAGCAGAGATCCCACCATATCCCAAGCTGACTGTCTCTTTCTTTCTCTCTCTCTCTCTGCTCCAGGCCTACACAATCCAGGGACAGTACGCCATCCCCCACCCAGATGTGAGTTTTCACTCTGTCCCTCCTCTCTCCCTCTCCTTATTATTGTGTACCTTCCTGCACGCCGCTGTTAATTGCTACTAATATTAATATTACACAATAATATTAATCTATTTTCTCCGTGTCTCCTACGTCTGTTGTATCCATCTGACCTTGGATAACGTTTTAACCTCTTAGCACTAATTCTTGCTTGTGTTGAGGACTTGGCCTGATGTCAAACTGCTGCCATCCAGGACTTCCCTCCCCCACACAGGCCTAGCCTTGTATCTGTGACCACAGATTGTCCTACCCACCCCCACAGTATGCTGGCCTGACAGAGTGTGGCTCAACACCTGTGGCCAGCATGGGCAAGACACTTTCTGTGTACTTAAGTCAGGTGACATTATCAGAACTATTCCTTTAAGGTGTCTTGAAAAGGGCATTCAATGTATCTGGTGAAATCAAACTTGAAGAGTCTAAACCAAAACATGGATTCTACCCATGTTCAAAGGCCTAACTGTGAAAGCCAAAAGGGGGTAGGGAGCTTCCAACTCTTGTAGTTAGGAAGATACTGATCGTGGAAGTGGACTTCTGGGCTCAGCCCTAAGCCTATCTAGCTGGATCCATCACTTGTTCTTTGGTCTAGGTCTGTTCAGACATCTCCCGATGGCATGATGGTATGAATGTATGATCTGTATTGGAGAATTAAAAACCTCCTGATGGAGTCTGTGGGGGTCAGGGGCAGAGTCTCAGTCTACCTCTTGTCTCATCTCCAGTGGAGAGCTGAGTACCGCAGGAAGAGGAGGAGACACTCAGATCAATGGTGATGCTTGTCAGAGCCAAGAGATTGTGGGCAGCAGCCATGAGCACTGCTCATTCTTTAGGGGCTTTAGAGATGCTAGTAGGTAGGGCTGTTCTAGGAGATGCTGGGGAGGA
This sequence comes from Mus minutoides, assembly GCA_902729485.2. Classification (NCBI taxonomy): domain Eukaryota; kingdom Metazoa; phylum Chordata; class Mammalia; order Rodentia; family Muridae; genus Mus; species Mus minutoides. The sequence continues at coordinate 111,651 of LR750285.1, read as the reverse complement.
GTGAGGGGAGAAAGAAACATGAGGGGGAAGGGCTCTGGCTTCATAGTGTTTGGAATTGAACCTGGGACCTCAAGCAAGCTGGTCAGATATTATGCTGCATTATGGTATTTCCAGACTATGCTTTCTCTTCCTGGGTTCAGCAGCTCCCGCTAGAACAGTCCCCCTGTGTGACTGTGTGACTGCTCAGTGCCCTGAGACACACTGGCAGTGTCAGGGGAAAGCAGCTGAGCTGCCCTTCTTCTGCAGACCTTGGCTTTTGAGTGGGACAGGAAATAGATGTGTATCAGAGTAAGATTGGCAGGCAGAGGGCCCAGGGGGCCTTAAGAATTAATTAACTAACACTAAGTATCTAAAATATGGATTCACTGTTGTTGCTTGGAAATTCCGGTAGTAAATAATACATCTTGCTTTTTTTCCCCCTCTTGATAAAACAACACAAATAGTAGAGAAGCACAGGTGAGAAGATCCCTGCCCAGGCATGGCCATACCCACAAGGCTGTGTTTGATGATTCCTGAGTGTAGATTGGCTGGAAGTGCTATATCTGAATCCATAGCATTTCACCCTCTGGTCATCACAGCAGACACATCTGCCCTTGGCTACTTAGACGCCCAGGCTGTGGGCCACCCTGACCAGAATACACTGCAGTGGCTCTTTCATCCTGTCTCCAGCTGCCATGGCTAAGGGGAAACAGGGCCTGTGTACTCATGGCAGGCAAGGGCAGCCATTGTGGGTAGGTGATAGGACTGAGTGAAGGGGTCCAGGGAAGGCCAGAAAATAACTTCCAGCATGGCCCAGTCTTCTCATGATGCTGAGGCAGGCATTTCCACCCATGCAGGAATACAACGTGCTGATGCAGACTTGAGAGCAGACTATTGAGATTCAGTGGTGCTACCGAATTCAAAATGCAGCATCTAATAACCCTGGGAGAAGGCTATTGGAGGACAGATTAAGGCTTATCAGTATTTAAGCCACCAAAGCCAGATGTTCAAGGGCTAACTGGAGGGATGTCCTGTGGGTTTCCTGTAGCTTTCAGTGTCCCTTGGGCAATGTAGACACTAGAGTTGATGGAACTAACTCTAATTTCAGGTCCTCCTGATTTAAGACCAGTAAAGCATGCATGAGAGAGAATGATAACGGTTGGTTTTTCTGGCCAATTTCTGTGTCGGTGTGGTATTGTCTCCTTTCTCAGATAGTTCTCTGGATGGCTTAATGGGTAGTTTATAGATGATTTCAGCTTAATTTAAACTAACAAGCAACTGTAGTTATTACTGCCTATATCCTGTGAGGTTTGGCATGTGCTATTCTTTGCATGTATATATCATTTAGTCATTTATATATTCAAACCCAGTCACAAAGGTGTTAGTATTAGGAGACAAGATCTCCATGAACTAGTTGAATCTTTGGGTTCTTTCTCATGAGTGGATTAATGCACTTATAAAGCATCTGGGGAACTGACCTCCTTCTTCCTATGCCTTCCACTGTGTGAGGACATAATGAGTGTTTCAGGTGCCGTGTTGGAAAATGAGCCAGGCCCTTAGCAGACAGAGCTTTCTAGCACCTTGATGGCAGACATCCAGCTTCTATGCTTGGGAGCGGCAAATCCATGCTGTTGTTGACAAGCTGCCCGTTCTAAGCCATCTTGCTAGAAGAGCCAGAATGAACTAGTACCTGGGCCATTTGTCATGAGATGCTTTTCCTGTGGCAGCCTTTCTATTTTCTGTAGCAAGATGATGTGATTTGTGAGCAAAACGTAGAACTTCTGAAAGGGCCTTTCTTTCACATACAAATTTGAAGACTTCGGATAATCCACATCAAAGAGGAATAAAATGACTATTGAGTGGCAAGGGTAATGAGGCCCAGGATGACATTTATCTGAGCCGAGGACTTGAGGGAGATTTTTTTTAAGCTTAAATTTCTTAGAATGCAAATATAGCTATTAGAAAATATAAACTGAATATGAAGTTTATCTCAGGGCAGTGGCAGCCATCGTTTAGCTACTTAATTACTTATCTGAATATGCAGGTCCATGAGTCAGGCATGGGAACTATCCGAAAATTCATCCCTAAGATCTGAATATTCCTTATCTGAATGAGAACATGCACCTTTTCCTGGCTCCTGCTAAGTAGTGCTTTAGATTGGCTCTTGTTTAGAAATCATGCATCTGCTGATCTGCAGTCAGCATCTATTTCCTGTAGTGCCTGCATGCCATTTGCCATAGATTTTCTGGGCATTCTAGAGCTTTCTGAGTTCTCAAGGCTCCAGGACACACTCCTGGACTGCAGAAACTATGAGGGGCCATACCCAGCACAGTCTAGTACATTCTCTGTACTCAGAAGCCTTGCAAAGCGCCCATGACCCTTTCCATCCAATTCTCTCAGATGCCTTAGGTGTCTGTACGCCTTTGTGCCCATTTCTCTAGAATGGCCACGCAGTAGCTCTGGAAAGTGTCCATCAGAGAGACCCTTTGCATCCAGTTCTCAGCTCTGAAGCCTTCCTTGGAAAGTGTCTCAGCACCTTTACATCCCGTAAGCATCAGTCAGGCCCGGTGTCAGAAGTAAATAAGAAAGGGAAACAGCACTGTGTCCTGGGACACAGGAGTGATGCAGAAGGTACATAGAGCCTGGGCGTACATGGGGTGGACCGCTTGGTCCCTCACATCTTATGTCTCTCACTTTCCTGGCACCAGTGAAATCAAACCAAGACATAATTGGTTTCCTCTGGAGGACATCACTGATGGTCTCAGTTTATATGGAGCAAGGTCCTGATGAAGACATAATAAGTTGAACATATCCTAAGTGAAAAATATGACTATCCCTAACATACTAGCATTCCAGGTGGGCACTGCTGCACCAAATGTCTGAGACACTGATGCTACCCGGCATAAGAGACTATGGGTCATCTCTGCCTAGTCCAGAAATGGGTCAAAATTCCCAGTACAGTTTGTGTTGCTGCACAAGAGCATCCTAAGTCAGTCCTGTCGGCAGTGAACTTCAAGGTCATCCTCTTAGGTCATCTTCAGCTTCAAAGTCGCCCACTTACTTAGCATCCCTGTTATTTAAAGGATGACTGTAAGCAGGTAAACGTGAGTGGGAAGCTTGGTGATATTGACAGACTATGTCTCCATTCTCTCAGCCTGATCTCCCCTCTCCCCAGCCCTGTGCTCTCACTCTACCTGTGTCCTAACCTGCACCTTGCACTAGCCTGTGACATGGACCTCAGGGCCATCACTCACATCCCGGGGGAGGATACTCTTAAAGATCCCCTCGACAAGGATCCCTGAGAGTCAGTGGGAGAGCTGGCATTCCAGTGTGTCTGCAGCAATCATTAAGGCCCCTGGGGATGTAGAACTTCTGGACCTGGTAAGATGTTTGTTCTTTAGTTAGTACATCTCAAAAACTGTAGAGATGTTAGAAGGGGCATAGTCTGGGTGCCGCATTGGCAATGCCCTTTATCCTGGCGTTTGAGGTGACAGACCTTCTGAGTTAGAAGGCTGTCGTGGTGAACAGAGGTGGTGCCAGGCACTGCAGAGTGCTGCACGGCTGGATCCCTCCAGTGCCTCCCCTCCTACCTGTTCAGTGTCTGCCTCTGGAACCCTGTGGGAATGGCTGAGGATACTCTTCCCTCTGATAGTGAGACAGGAAAGAGCTAATAGCACTCCATGGCTGTCAGCTATCACCATACCTTCTGACTCTGTTCTCACCCCAGAACCAGGTACTTGATGGGTCTCTTTTTGATTCTTCCTGCTAATAGTGCAACTACAGTGTGCCTCATAAAACCAAGGGCCCACATAGCCTTCTGCTGGGTGAAGCCCAGCCTTTTCTCCCTCTCCCTCATTTTCTTTGTGGGCCCTTCACTTCTGAACCAGCCAGTGGTTGAGGCACACCCTGAGTTTGAGGCACATCCCCCAACCTCAGAAGCCCCTATTATTATGACCATGACTTATTTCCATTAAGAAGCCTATGAAGTACCATTAAGGAGAGTGGAGGGCAGATCTGATCGTGTGCGACCATTACAGCCCAGGAGACACCAGGATGGAGAGGGTTGCCAAGAGGGATGCCCTAGGAAATTAGCAAGAGAAATTAACTGTCACTGTTAGCTATCCCAACAAATTCCAAAAGGATAAACAAAAATTATCCCGTTGTAGACATGCCAAAATAAAACAGTAACATCGAGGGACAAGTCAGACCCTCAGAGAATAAGATCATAACAGGATCAGAGAAATAGTTGACTTCTCATCAGAACCTGACAATCAAAGATGGTGGCATAGTGACAGAAATGATGGTGTTCTAAAAGTCTGCCTCAGGAAGAGCTTCAGAAGAAGTTCAGAATAGCCATTTATTGAAAAGCAGCTAGACCCAACAGGACCATAGCTAACAGCCTCCTGTATGGCATTCAGGAAAAGAACAATGATCTCAGGAGGAAGGCTGGAAGGCAAGCAAAGACAACTGTAGGCATCTGAGAAACACAAATGTAGCAGTGAGTTAGTTAATCCGCTTTGGCTCCTGGTGGGTCATTCAAGCACTGCACCTGGCCAAGAGCTCTGGATTCACAAGTGAAAGACACACAGGTACGCACACACACACCAGCTCATTTTGAAATGCCTTGGCTAATTTCAGTGGCTGGGCACTTCTAAACCTCCCGTGGCTAGCACACACTCCCCTCTGGTAGTCTTGAATTAGTATTTGCTAAATCCACATTTCATTTCTGCTACCCCAGACCCAATGGGGGGAGGGGGATAGCCCTAGGGGGCATTTTCCTGGAACCTTACATGTTGGCAGGCCTTTATATTCTCCTTACTGCCCCGTCATGAACTCCTTCCCCTTCTCCCTCTCTCCCTCTGTCCCTTGCCTGCACAATCTAAAAGTCCCACCTCCATCTCCCTGACCAGCCATTGGCTGTACAGCAGTTCTTTATTATCAATCAAAGCCGGCTGGGGGCAGGGACCCTCAGGTCTGGAAGGGTGACTTTTGGGAGCCAAATTAAGACAAAGCATTAGAACCAATTCCCAACACACAAATCTACAAAATTAGCATTATTACTGCAGAGTGGTAGAGTGCTTGCTTAGCTCATGCAAGGCCCGGGTTCAATCCCCAGTACCAGGGATTCAAGGAGAAAAGCATATATAAGATACCGTGTGTGTGTGTGTGTGTGTGTGTGTGTGTGTGTGTGTGTGTGTGTGTGTATACATGCATACATACATGAATGATATAAGAGGGTAGGCCACTGTACCGTCCACTAGAGGATAAAGCTAGGGGATTTAAAACCTAAATGCCCATGTGGGGTTAAAATTTTAAAGTGACCACTAACAGGAAAGGAGTATGTTGCATAACACTGGTGGTAGAGAAGAAAATGGACAAGAGGAAATATTCCAAAAATTAAAAAGTAAGAAAAAAATTCCTAGAAAGCAGAACAATTAAAAAGTAACAAATAAGATGGCAGGAAATAAAAGAGCTATAATTTAATTTCCAGTTTAAAAAAAAAAAGGCTGTCATATATATATATTTCTAAAGCTAACTGGATATGCAAACTTTTCTGGGGAAGTTTTATTTATTTTCTTTCCAGAGACCTGCCTGAAACACGAGCAACCCAGTTGAAGAGTAGACTGCGAGATGCTGGGGAAATACCAGCCAAAAAAAAAAAAAAAAAACCTGGAGAGTTTGACAAACACCTCCGAGGAGTCTCAGCTTATTTCCCTGACAATAAACAACAGGTCACATGTGTGGACCTGATAGGATTGCCATGCCAAAAGCTACATCTGGCACAACTGCAGAATTCCTGGGGAGGTTTGCAAAATTTGATCACATACCCAACCAACTGTGAAGCAGACTTCAGAATTTGGAATTATAGGCCATTCTCCTCTCACAGAGAACCAAGTGTGAAATTAATGAGGAAAGGGTAGCTCTGAAAAGCCTGCCTTTAGGACCCAGGAGCGGGCAGGTCCCTATGACTTCAAGGCCAGGCTGGTGCATACAGTTCCAGGCCAGCTGTGGCTACAAAGTGAGACTAAACTAACAATACAAAACCTGTCTTTGTTGCTCAGAACTCAGCAGTCAGAGACAGACAGATTCCCTGAGTTGGTGGCCAGCCTGGTCTATAGAGGGAGTTCAGGGAAAGCCAAGGCTAGACAGAGAAACTCTATCTCAAAACCCAAGCCAAACCAAACAAAATCCCTGGCTTTTTTAAAAGTTCCAACTAAAAGATGCACTGAGTGAAGAGACGTCACACTCATGGATGGAAACAGTGAGCATTGCAAAGGCGCCAGGTCTTTCCATGTCGGTTTACAGTGCAGCGAGACCCCAAAGGGCCTTTGGGGGACATTGTGCTGTTTTAAATGTTATATGAATGAACATGGGTCTAAAATCTACAAGGTATCATCAATGAGAATGTCAAAGGATTTGCCCTTGTAAAGACTAAGATTTATTCTAGGGTTGAAATAATGGACATGGTGTAATCTGGGTCCAAGAAGAAGCTGAGAGTCTGACTCCACTGTTGACCTCTAGACAGTCCAGAGTCTAAAGCTACTAGGGTAATGCAGACTATCTTGACCAGCATTCACTACACTCCCCAAAGAGAAGGGGCCATCTGTGAATGGTGCCCAACAGTGAGACATCCAATGGCAGTTCTTCAGGACAACAAACATCCTTGTGTATCAAGAACTCCACAAGAGGAGAAAGGTGGCAGGCAGGTTTACATAGGAAAGAAAACTACATAGGAAAGAGTCTATCAGGTTTACATAGGAAAGAAAACTACATAGGAAAGGGTCTATCTGTCTTCTGGTCAGGGAAGGGGTTTATAAGGAAAACACAAGCACAGACCAGAGTTCAGAGCGTCAATACAGTGTCATTGTCTCTCAAGAGCATCATTAGTAAGGTCTGTGCAGTGGTGAATCAGCAGCATCTGACTCTGAAAATTGGACAGAAGATCCTACAGCTATTTCCCCCAGATGCAATGACGTGCATCTGCCCCTGTGTGATGGGTTCACTGCCTTCATTTCCTCATGATTCTCTGAGCTGCAAGCATACCAGCACTTGTCTATGTTTTGCGTTCTCAAGCACCCTCAAGTGAGAAGGGTCATAGGAGATCTTGTCTCTTTCCTCTCTTGCTCCTCTTTCTCTATCCCTCTCCTCACTTCTTTGGAGGAAAGGGTTTATTTGCTTACACTTCCAGTTCATAATCCATCTTTGAGGAAAATCAGGGCAGGGACTGAAGCAGCAAGCATGGAAGAATGCTGCTTTCTGGCTCATGTCCAGGTAGCTTTCTCGTATGGCCCAGTCCCGTCACTTAGAGGGGGTGCTGCCCAATGGGCAGGGCCCTTGTGCACAAGTCATCAATCAAGACAGTCTCTTACAGATGTGGCCACAGGTCAGTCTAACCTGGACAGTTCCTCGCTGAGATTCCCCCCTCCCAGGTGAGTGCAAGTTATGTCAAGTTGACAATAAGATCTAATTAGCACTAACTACTCCTTGTCAACTTGACGCACAAAAATATCACTGTTAAGCCATAACCTTTCCTTTCTTGTCTCCAAAATCTCATGTCAATATCATAATATAGAATATAGTACAACTTTCAAGTCTCACACTTTACAGTTTTCAATAATTTAAATGTTCAAGGTTTTGTTTTTTTCTTTTAAGTCAAATTGTGGGCTCCTATTTAAAAAAAAAGTTACATTACTTCTTAATTCAAAAGGGAAGAACTGGGCTAGAAAAACAATCAGATCAAAGCAAGCCCAAACTTAGCAGTGAAAAGTCTAAATCCTGTAACTCTGTGTCTGGCATCTGGGACTCAGGAGTGATCTTTGGGCTCCTACAGGTTTAGGCAGCCTTATCTCTCCAGCTCTTCTATTCACTGGCTTGTCCCCTAAAACTAATCTTAACATAGCAGACCTACCAGAAGCAAAAGTAGAAGACCTCTCAGCACTTAATCCTCTAACCGCTGGGGAGATGGAGTTCCAAAGAGGTAGAGTAGCCTGATGAGAACAGAGCCATTCCAAGAAGGGGATACTACTGACTGATCTCCATCTCTCCTGTGCACTATCTCAGCATATGCCTGTCCACTGGCCTAGTCCTGCCCCTATGATGTCACTGCATTTATTTGCTAGTGTGGCCATCTTTTTTTTTTTTTTAAATAGACGAAAATCTATTGGAATAGGGGAGAGGTTAAAGTTCTAGAACTACTGGGCTTCTGAACATCAGAGTCTGATATGAATGGAGCCAACTTTATAGGTTTCATGGTTTACCTCTACCCTGCTAGTGAGTAGATTCTGAAGCCCAGCCTGGGCAGATGAGTATCACCTGTGAGACCAGCAGGAGACAATACCATAGAGCATATGGGCTGCTTGGAAGTCCTTCAAAGCTCACAGTGACTGTTAACTCTAGCTGGTGTATAGGCAGCACCCCACAAACTGCTGTCAGTCACAGAGGAAATTGCTGAGGCCCCAAGATCCCACATATCCGGTCCACATTAAATCCATCAGGCTTATTTCCTTGGCACTTAGCCCATATCCCCTGTTCCATATTCTGTTCTCCTGCCATCTCAAACCAACCATTGCCCCATATGTAGACTCTGGGGATTCAGGCAGATGAAGACAGGACATGCTTTTCTGCCTTTGCTGAGCATGTCCACTCTAGTGGCTTAGTATGCCCATTGATGCAGAGTCAGAACAGACACAGATGTAGGCCATATGAAAACTAGGCTTTGTCTGGCCAGGCATAGTCACCAATATGGTACAACACAGCAGAGATTAGAGGTACTGTATCAGTTCCTGCTATGGCCTATCATATACCACCTCTTCAAGGGACTTTTGAGCTGAGTCTGACCCCAAGTCACACATCCCCTAATTTGAACTGTTCAGGATGCAGCCAGGTCCTTCTGCTGTCTTTGCGGGTGGGGGAAGTGTCAGATGTGAGAAAGGCAGAGTAGACCAGTGCCAGGCTAAGGAAGCTGGCATTTTGGATCTGCTAAGACCCTAAAGCCTTGGGTTCATGAGTTCTGTCTCAGAGATGGCACTCAGCTTACAGGAGCAGGAGAGAGCTGACCAGCCAGCAAGTACCCCAGAAGCCATCCTGTAGGCCAGCATCAGGCCAATCCCCAGTCTTCTCAGGGCTTTAATGTAAGCTTTGAGGGTGCCTTGCACTGAGAGGTTGAGTGCAGGAAAGCCCTGCTGGAGACATCTAGACAAGCTGCTTGACCCTGAGTCCATCAGACCCTCGTTCTGTTTGAGGTGCACTCACCAGCAACGAAGGCAACGTTTCTACATCCAGAGCACCCCACTCCCTAGTCATAGTGCCCTCTGATAACAATGTCTCAGTCCCTGCCAGCTATGTCGCCTAACTGTTAAGACAGCAGGAACCCAGGCCAGACTCCAGAGCCTGTGCTTGATGACATGCAGCCTTGTCAAGACACATTGAGAAAGAAGGATCAACACCTTTCCTGTGGGTGTGTGGTCTGATAGGCCCCTGTTCTGTGATGCCCTTGTACCATCCTCTGCACAGTGCCCTAGCTTCTCAAAAGGGTAGTGTGGTTCAGAGCATCTACCCACCCTGCTCTGTTGCTCAAAAAGTGTGGCTAGGCCTAATCTCTTATTCTCTGATCTTTATGTTCAGAGAGAAAATGAATGACGGAATCAGATATTCAGGCTCTGTCTTGACAAGCTCAGAGGCTCGTGGGAGCCGAGGTGTAGCCAGTGGGACAGCAGCGAGCAGCAACAATGCTGCCTCTATGGAAAGCTTCCTTGGGGGTCCTCCACATCTCACTTAAGCCCTGTCACCCTATATAAGAAGGGGCTTGCAGGGCAGGCTCTAGATCTACCAGCCGCTCCCCAAACTGCCTTGTCTTAAAATGGGGCCTGTAGGCCAGGAGGTGGGGGAAGCCTGGCGTGAAGCTAGAACCAGAACAAGGTTTGGTGATTGGCTAGGTTGAATCTGCTGGTCTCCCAGGAGCCCTGCTGCTCCTGTTCTATGTCTCTCAGAGCCCTGACCAAGGCCGCTGGCCCCTCCCCTCCTCACACTCAGTCTCTTGCCTGCTGGCAGCCAGGCCCGTTGGTTCCACCCAGGCCAAGTCCTTGTGTCCTGCTGCACTGTCTGCCATGTGTCCGCATGGCCCCTCTGAACCTCTCTGTGCAAAAGTTCTGTGACTGCCATTTTTAACTTGGTGTGACTTGTACTCAATGACAATAACCTTCTTAGCTCTCGTGTCCCTCCTACCCCCAGCAGTTGACCAAGCTCCACCAGTTGGCCATGCAGCAAACCCCCTTTCCTCCCCTCGGACAGACCAACCCCGCTTTCCCCGGTACGTACCCAGCTGCCCTTTTCTGACCTTCTCTTCTCACCTGGGGACTCGCTTTCTCTTTCTCTCTTTCTCTCTCTCTGAGCTCCCTGCGGTTCAGTGAGTAGCGCAGGTGCTGCCAGAGCTCTGGATGCTGAATCTTGCAGTGTTAACACAGTGGGCTGCACACAGCTGAGACCAGGCGGGTCGGTCTGCCTCCCTTAGTGGGCTACTTTACTGCCCCTTGACTTCCGTGTTCTTGCCTTTTGAGGGACTTCCATGCAGAGTTGCACTCTGTGTCACCCACAGTCCATCCCCAGGTGGCTTTTCCTGGCCAGGCTTGGAGCACATCATTTCCTGCATCAAGCATTCTGACCACAGAAATGACCCCCAGGCCTGGCTGCTGCAGCCCTTCCTAGGATAGCACTGACAGAGCTAGCCTGCACTCAGGCCAGTGGTGAAGCAGACAAAGGGGCTGGCTACAGCCTGGCCGGGCATCTGCCTCAGATGTCCCTCACTGAAGCAGAGCCGCCCCTATGGCCGGTGGAAAACACACTGGCCATGCATGTCGGCTGTGCATGCACCAATCATATTTTGAGCTTTCCTAGTTGAAGGGACCTTGCTTCTCTCCTTGAGGGCAAAACATTAAACCTCTCTCTTCTTTGCTCTCCAGGAGAAAAGCTGCCTTTACACTCCTCCGAAGAAGCTCAAAATCTGATGGGCCAGTCGTCAGGTAAAACAGACCACAGGACTGGGGGAACAGGCCAGGGGACATGTACAGAGGATGAGGGTACCCACACCTATGACAGCTGAGTGTCTAGCTCCCAACTTGGCTGACAGTAGATAGTTTCTGAGGGCATAAGCTGTGGACTGAGCCATGAGGACTACCCAGGAGCCAAGTGCTCCATTGTTAGTGGATGGTGTGTCTGACCAAGTAGAGAGCCGCCCTGAGCACAGTTGGGTAGCCTAAGGCATTGTGCCCCTACGTGAGGAGGGCCTATCTCAAGTTGCCATTAATTCCCCAGCTGTGCAGTGTGTTGGGGTGCATAGCGAGAACATGACTATGGGGACCACAGAATGGTATGTGCTTCTTAAAGATGGGTTTCCAAGGAGATAGACACCAACTCTTAGAAGACAGATCTGGGCTGGGTGTGTCTGCACCTTCTGGTTTTCATTTAAATGTCATCTCCCAGGACACAGCGGGGTGATGTGTATGTAGTCTGTGATGCGGTGAATCAGGGAACAGCCTTGGGAAAGAGATAGACTGGGGCTGAGTATGTTTTCTGGGTCCTGAGGGAAACACCATACACTTCAGACCTGTGGACCGCTGTGGGTACACATAGCCATTGATGCAGCCTCAAAAATGGTGTCACACCATGCTTTTGTGTGACAACGTGATTGTGGCCCTAGAGACCTAAAGTACAGTACATATGCAGGTAAACATGGCAGGAAGAGTATGTACTGAGAAAACAGTTAGCTGCATGAGGCAGTGCAGCTGGCTCTGAAGCCCTGTCTTGAGTAGACACGCCCTTAACTACCCACTTAACTTTGGTGTCCCTGAAAAAGGATTCTTGTTCTTCGCGCAGTCAAATGTAACATCTGACAGATGTCCCCTGCTGCCCCAGGAACTCCTGTCCAGCACTCCAGTAGTACTTTCAAGTGACATTTTATATGTCCCTGCGTCTGTAATGTGTATAGATTCCCTAAATAGCCAAATATTTGTATTTTAAAACTATTATTAAAAGGAGGTAAGGGGTAGGAAACTCCAAATTTCACTCTGTAAATGGCAGAGATGGATGAGTTCATTCAGCACTTCTGCCTGGGCCTGACTTCTGGACATCTGCCCTTGGGGTCACCCTCTGGCAGGAGCCAATAACCATGTGAGATGAGACTTTGAGGAGGTGGCCCATCCAGGGAGCTAGTGGGAAGAAACAAGGCTGGAAGGGGAGCTGGGAAGATAAGGGGCACAGTGAGAAGTAGGGGCTTGCCGGGCAGTGGTGGCGCTCGCCTTTAATCCTAGCACTTGGGAGGCAAAGACAGGCAGATTTCTGAGTTCAAAGCCAGCCTGGTCTACAGAGTGAGTTCCAGGACAACCAGGGTTATGCAGAGAAACCCTGTCTTGAAAAACCAACAAACAAAAATAAGACTGAAGGATCCATGCAGACACAGGGCCAGTAAGTAAGATTGCCAAGTTAGGGGGCAACCTGGGTTCTGGGGCATTGTGAAGTGGCGTGTGTAGAGCTGGCCATCTAGAGAATATAGAGCCTGGAGTCTGGACCAAGCAGCCCTGTGCAGGGACCTTTGCTGAGTCTGAAGGCAACAGGATCAGCTTCAGGACTTGCAGACCTGAGCCGTCTGTCTGTTGCTGAAATGGGGCTGCTGTGTACAGACAGAGCATGCACCATCCCAGAGGCATAGCCAGTGTACCTTTCGATGTGGCGGTCCCTTGATGGTATTGTCACTGTTTCTGAGGTAGGGAGAGGTCACGTGTGGCCTGTTATCTGGTGACATAGTTGAGACTTGCAAAGATGAGAAGCTGGGCCTAGCCATGTGCTGCGGCCTCTGGACAGAATTGTGTCAGAAGCAGAATTATCAATGGGTGCTTGGCCACTTGTGGTTACCTGTCACGGAACCCACCTGAGGCCTCAGCATGGAACGGAGTGGGGCACAGCACCCACAAGTCTTCCTGAACAGAGGAGACCAAACACTCAATGTCAATGTGACCAGTGTGGCCTGTGGCCCAGCTGCCTTGTAACCCCCTGAGGTGTGATGTCTGCCCTCTCTTTAGCTCAGGGCCTGCCAGGCTGTGTATGCAAGATGTGAGTTTTTAGATCTCTGGAGTTTGGGTTATCCTGGGCAGCACCAGGGCCTGGGCTCCTAAACTGTGCTGATCTTCACCTCAGCCAGCCCAAGGAAATATGGACCAATCTGGCTGTGGCAGTAAACTGTTTTTCCTCCAACCTAATCATGTTCCCTTGGTGTGCCCAGGTCTGGATGCCAGCCCACCGGCCAGCACTCATGAGCTCACCATTCCCAATGATGTGAGTATACCCCTGCTCCCGTCTGTACACACACACACACAGTTCCAGTGATACCCTCAAGGCTGGACCCACTGTTGCATCTTTTGCCTCCTTCCTTTTTTCCCCCTTCAACTGATATAATTCCCATGAAAGAAGCAGGGAAGAAAAAAAAAGTGAGAACACAAGGGTGAATCAGAAGTCAGCCCCAGAGCTGGGCCGGGAGTCTGGCAACAGTAGCAGTACCCTGGCTTAGGGGCCTTGAGAGTAGGGTGGTCCAGGAAGGTTCTGGAGTGATATGACCCATCCTGGAGGTTTGAGATTCTCTGGCACAAGAAGTTGCTTGTATGTCACAGGGTGTCTGGATCCCTTACTCTAGCATCCCTCAATTTGTCCAGGTCTTGGGGACAACCACAGATGTGGTCTCAAAAGCGTGTTGCACACTTAGTCTCTCAGGCTGAACAGAGGTCTCAAGAGGTGGTGGCAGTCTCTGAATCAGTGGCTCCAAACCAGGAGAACCAGGGAAGAGCCCATGTCTTTGAGAGTGGCTACCAGGATAGCAGAAGGGACAGTCTGTGTGGGAGCCATGCAGGGGTCACCTCCTTTTCAACTTGTATAGTATTGAGGCTTTCTCTGCCCTAAAGCTAGTCAGACTCTGTCTCTGTTTTTGTCTGATTCCATCCATCTGTCTTTCTGCCTGTCTGTGCCTGCCTGCCTGTGTATACAGAGGCTTTATGGGTGTACAGATACATTTGCCCAATGTGATGAATAGGCATCTGTGGAAGCCAGAGGTTGATGCTGGAATGTGTGTCTCACTTGCTTCTCCATCTTATAGGATCTTGCTGAGCCTAGAGTACTCTCTTAGCTAGTTGGCTGGCCAGAAAGCTCGAGAGATTCTCATGTCTCCATCCCTGTCCCTGGGGATACAGACAGTGGCCATCAAGCCTGGCTTTTAATGTGGGTGCCAAGGATCTAAACACGGGTCCCCATGATCACACAGCAGGCCCTGGAGCCGTGTGTGTGTGTGTGTGTGTGTGTGTGTGTGTGTGTGTGCGCGCGCGCGCGCGCGCACACACACACACACACACACACACACACACACGCACGCACATTATGTGTCTATTTGTCAGTCTGTCTATGTGTTTCTGTATGTTTTCATATGAAGGTCAGAAGTTCACCTTTAGTGATGAAACTCAGGAGCCATCTACTTTGTTTTTTGAGACAATCTCACCAGTTAGGTTAGACTATCTGGCCATGGTGCCCTGGGGGTCCACCTGACTCTTCTGACATTACAAGCATGTGCTACTACATCTGGGTGCTAGAGATCAAGCTGAAGGCCTCATCTTGAGTGGCAAGCACTTGACCTACTAATTTCTCTCTCTTCAGACCAGTAGCCTGGGACTTTGAAGACCAGCCCCTCCCCTCCATCTGAACTAACTTCAGGACACTCAGAGTCTAAGGGGACCTCCAGGCTTGAGTGTAGATGGCAGACAGTTGGGCAGCAGAGTAAACTGACCAGGAGAGAAATCTTGAGCAATCTGCATAGTGCCCCTGAACTTTGAGGAAATACTATCACTACCCTCACCCAACCTGGAAGGGACTCTGCCACTAGCCCCAGGCATCTGTCCTGTTACCTGACAACCTCAGGTTCCCCAGTCTGTAGAAGCCTTCATAGACATTAGCCCTGGTGGCCTGGTAGCATTGGTGCACAGCCTTTAGCTCTGAGAACATTGGAGGTTGGACCAGCTTGGCGGCTGTCTTTATGGGTGAGACTCCTGCTTTGTAGATGAAGAGGCTCTCTGCTTTGTCCTTTCCTCTTCCCACTCCTTGTGCGATGGTTCCTCCAGCACAGGGGCTCACCAGTACATGCTCCATCAGATGGAGCTAGGGCTTCTTGAAAGGCTGCTAACGTGAACCCTACCTAACCAGCATTGGGACACAAGCTTCTGTTTAACCTGAAATGGACTAAAAGACACCCAGGGCTGGCCTGGTAGGGATCAGTAGACCTATTTGCTCTGCTGCCGTGTGGTGGCTGAACACTGGCTGACTAAGCCTGTCCTGTCACCCTGAAGTCTTTCACAGCTCACTCAGAGCTTCCCCTTTTTCACCATGCACAGGAAGGCCATAGAATCTATGACATAGAATGTTTCCACTCTCCCTGACCTTTATAGAAGGGACTAGGCTAAAGGCCTCCAAGGACCAGTGGTCCATACCTGCAGCCTCCCATTCTTGGACACAAGGAAGGAACCAGAACATGATCATCCTGACCCTTTCTAGAGACTGGTCTGGATCTATCTCCTGCGCACAGTGGAATCAGTCTCCTCCCTCATCTGCAGATGATGTATCTGTTCTATCCAGGATACATGGGCCTTCCTAGGAGGAGAGCCGGAGACCATTCCTATATGGCTAACGTTACACAGCTTGCCCTGGGACATTCAGTCTGTGGCACTTAAGGCCCCAATGCTCTGCTGTGAGCACTTGCTTGAAAGCTCAGGCCTTTCTCTGGTCATGAGCTTTGGTAGGAAAAGAAACTAATAATTCCCCATGATTCTGAGAGGAGGGGACTAGTCAGTCTTGCTGCAGTGCTGTGGGCTTGGCAGGCATTGTTTCAGAACCCGTCCTGTTTCCACACATTCCTATAGCTTTTTGAAATTTACAGTGTGAAGCTGGATAGGTGGGAATAGCATGAGCCTGGGGCTGGATGTCAGTGGGGTCCTAGTGAGGCCACATGTGCAAGCACTTTGAGCTGCTTCCCGCCATAGACCTAAGTCATCTCAGGAGCACCATCAGTTGCTTCTCTCACCTCTAAGAGCAGGGCCCGGCAGCATGTGTGTTGGGATCCTGGTGTGTTCAAGAGCCAGCCAACATCTCTCCTGCTCCGAACCCCTCCAAGTGTGAAGGAAGGAGAGGGGCTTAGGGCACAGGCCACAGAACACCCCAGAATCTTTGAGGTATGAGCCCAAGAGGGAAGACCACTCAAGAGACATGCTTTGGGTGTAAAGAAGAGAGTATGAGTCTAGACAGAAACAGGGAGGGAGGGTCAGCTTCCTCCAGGGCCTGTTGGAGAGGAAATGGCAGCAGCCAGGCAGGGTCTGTGCTGGGAGGTTGGCCAGTGCCATCCGCACCTGAGTGTGAATCCAGATGATCCTGGAGCTGCCAGGAGGGGTACGAGGAGGGAAAGAGGCCACACCCATGGTGCACCCTCCTGGATGATGGTATCTTCAAAGACATGTGGCCACACATTGTCCCTCAGCACAGGAGGCATGCTCCCATCCAGGGGCCACCCTGCCTCACCTAGCCTTGACCACAGAAGAACCCCAGAGCTTTCTGCCAGAAGGACGGAGCACAGGCGGGCAGGTCAGTTGAGCCATGGCTGTGTGCAGGTTAGGAAGCCCTCCTCTCTGCCACAGGGTCAGACTGACATGGGCATGAGAAGCAGGCCTTGGGCAGAGCCTAGCCAGAGCGGAGAATAGTGGGCAGGACTTGAGAAATAAAGACGGGTGAGGCCCAGAGACATATAAGAAGGCAAGATGCTGAACAGCTCTGGCTTCTCTGGAGGGGAGGTTCACTGTGTTCAAATAGCTTCGTTGACAGAGCTCAGTGAGATACAGATAACCAGCAGACGGCCACAATGGGGAGCAGAGCGCACACACCCTCAGGACAAGATCTGGTCTCTTGGTGTCTCCGCTCACCCAGGTGCCCTGTTGTCCATCATGCAGGTTTGGAAGCAGATTCTCTTCCTGTACCTCAGGTCCAGCCCAGCCTTCTGCCTGGCATCTCAGTGCATGAGAGCAGCTTGTGTCTCGACCTCAGGCTGGTACTCAGCCAGCCAAGTGCCGGGCCAGTGTTCCTTTCTATACCTCAGAGCACTCATTGGTGAGGGAAGTTGAGGAATGCCATCTGGCTCCTCTGCAGTCTTCTCTGGGGTCCAGGATGCCCTCATCATGTAACAGGGTAGACCAGAGAGACACATACCCACCTGTAGCTGTTGCCAGAGAAAAGATCTTAACCTCCAGGTTGGAGCCCTCTCATCCTTGAGCTGCCTGAGAAGTGGCCCACGCTCCTGATGGCTTCACTGGCCCCAGGTCTCTGCATCCCTTAAACAGAGCTCACCATGCAAACACTTGGATTTTTCCTCAACTTCATCTGAGTTTCCCAAAGGATAGATTTCAGCAGTAGTGAACAATTTCAGCAGTAGTGAGCCTCAGGTGCTCCTAGGCGTCTGTGGTGCTCACTCTCTAACACATCCATCCTCCCTGTGAGGGTACTGCCAGAAGGCCCTGACCCAGCTATGCCAGAGCTGGTGTAGGATCCCCCATTCAGCCTGAATCACATCTGACCAGGTAGAGGAAGCCAGTATGAGAATGGCTGTGTCCCTTGTGAGGATGTTTTCCAGTAGGACACTAAGCAGCGGTGGTTAGACTGTCAACAGTGGAGCTGGAACCTCTCTCACATTGTCCTAGGGACCAGGCTCAGGACTTTGCAATGTCTGAGTTCTTCCAGAGTGCTGAGTTCATAGGCAGTGTTTCCAGCCTAGCCTATCCCCTGAGGTGTCCCCACAGGGCTTCCACAGTTGCCCCAAAAGGGATGGGCTGGACTTTTCTCTAAGAGATGCCTCCGTCATTTCTTCTAGCTTATAGGCTGCATAATTGGACGCCAAGGCACCAAAATCAATGAAATCCGACAGATGTCTGGAGCTCAGATCAAAATCGCCAATGCCACTGAAGGGTCGTCAGAGCGCCAGATTACCATCACAGGGACCCCAGCCAACATCAGCCTTGCCCAGTATCTCATCAACGCTAGGTGAGAAATTCCTCGGTGGCTGGGCCCTCACTGGCTACCACTCGATTCGCCCCACACCCTGACCAATACAATAGAAGTTCAGGCACGTGGGGGGAGGTGTGATGGGGACCAGCCTCCACAGGGACATGGGCCACTCCGTTCACCAACAAGGAGCTAGGAATCTACGGTGAGAGGTGTGCCCATTTTCCTGTTTCCCCTCTTACCAGTACTCAGGCTATGCCCATCTGCCTTAGGCAAGGCATTTGGCAGGCTTATAGTAAGTCTAGGGGTAGGGATATAGGGAAAATGCCTAACTCCTGCCTCGCCTGCCCCAAATCCAGAATAAGCAACCCTCCTGAAACAGCACAGAATTCCTATGCATATCACAGCTCCTTCTATGACAGTCCTGAGGCCCCTGCTTAAAAATCTGGAGCCCTCACAGAAGCCAACTGGGTGCTTAGCCCCTGGCCCAATGCTCTACCCTGGAAGGATCCAAACTCTCTCAGCAAAATTGAGTGACAGGCACAGGGCCAGGTGAGGCACTATAGAGCTGATCGGGCAGACTTTCCACCTGTTGTGTGGTGGGTCCTGCAGCTCATGGCCACTAAGTAATAGCTCATCCCCTGGACATAGAGAGATGATGCCCTTCCCCCCTACTGACACACCCATCTCATCACAGAAGTCTATGACGTGTCTCCCATGCCTTTGTCTGTTCCAGGCTGACGTCTGAGGTCACCGGGATGGGTGCACTCTAACCTACCCAAGGTCCTCCACTGCACACATCAGATGGCTCCAGCCCGCAGCCTCACCAGCTGGCACACTGTACAGACTGCCTGTCCTTCCTTGCAGATATGAATAGAGCGTTTTCTTTACAAACAGATGATAGTGCGTGTCTGCCCACTCAGGCCCTGTGCGCTCCGTGTTAGTGTAGCCCTCCACGCATTGGCATGCAGCTCTTTACTTTACTGCTCAACGTATTCCCAAATGTGATGTTTCAGAGATTTATTCCTCAGTATCCATGTGATTGTCTGTTTAAAAGTTGGTTTGATGCTTTAACAGCACTTCCTATGTCCTGCTGTCCCTTGTTCTCAGAGACCCTCCTCTCTCACCTGGTCTACTTACTCATTTCCACCCTAGGTTGTATGCAGGGATCAGAGGTACTTTTATTGCAACCTGCAGGGAGTGTCTGGAAGAGGAGGGACTTGGGGAGTGTATCTAAGGAGCAGGGTAGAGTGCCAGAGGGTGGGGTGGGACCCTGACTTCACTGGGATATCTCGGGGAGGGGGCACTTGTGGCCCCCAGGTGTCTTCCAAGATGACTAAGAACAAGGACTTGCCAGAAAGTTCATCTGCACCCATCAGAGTTCAATAAATGTCGTGTTCCTCCCCCATGGCTCTGGCTTCTCTCTGCTACGCTGTCCTCAGTACCCATACCCACCTGTGAGATGCACTGGTACCCAGCCTGAGAGTAAGAAGCTTTGGGTTCTGTTCTTGCCCAGGTCCTAGAGCACCAACCTGTAAAGCTGCCCAGCATGGAGACTGCCTGTGTCTGACAGGGCACCATCCATACAGCCTTACACCACCCAAGGGACCATTCTTCACCGTCACCCCTTCTCTTAGTGGTTAACTCAGAGGGCTGAGGCAGAGGTACATTTGCCCAAGGCACAACTTTGTTGTAGCCCCTGGCCTAGCTCCAAGGGCCCTGAAGCCTACTCCCGACTTCTGATTTAGGGGGTTTCAGGCAAGAACGGCATGGCAGAGACCAGCTCAGGCTCAGAGAGAGGATAGAGCTGTCCAGCATATGCCATCTGCCCCGGAACCTGTCCTCACCTCTGGGTACAGTGACCTGCGACAGGATGCTGGGGAATGCAGCATCCATCTTGGCAGGAAGAACTCTCCTGTCTGCCAGGCTGACAGAGCAGGTGCCCCCCCCCCCTGGCACATGGCCTATGTTTTAGCCAGGAGTCTCTGACGCAGTTGCCTGGAGCCATCCCTTGCTCTTTACTGTGGATGCTGCCCGTGTAGCAGCAAACGGGAGCTTAGCCTCCATGGCCACTTTTCACACTCAGTGAGTCAGGGCCAGAATTCAATCCCACGCCCACACAGGGTGTGAGGGATGACAAGGACTCAGAGGACACAAGCCTTTCCCTAGGCCTGTCAACCAGGAGTACTGTAAGAAAGAACAGCTTTTGTGTAAGTAAGGTTTAAAAAAACAATAACAAAAAAACAGCATAGAGGCATCAAAAGTTCAGGACCAAATGGGGCTCAAGGGAGGCCCCAAAGGTGATGGGGCACTGGGCAAGTGAGAAGTCAGGTGGACATGTACCTAGAAAGAAAGGGTCAGGTGAAGGTGCACATGCCTAGGGCACATTAGTGTAGGCCAGGCCATGGAGTGAGAGCGCTCCACCCAGCCCTAGGCTGAAATTGCTTGGCTTCTTTGTTCATTACATGGTGAAGGTGGCAATGTCCTTCAGGGAGCGTGTGGGTGCTGGCTCTCACCATCGCCCCCACACTTCTGAGAACTCTAGAACTCTAGGAGGTCTGGTACCTTCCAGGTTGTAGGTGTGCTTGGTAAGGTAGACTCGGGTCTTCTCTACAAACAGAAATCCAACCCATGCCTCAAGGGCCAGGGGAGCCAAGGATGGTGAAGCCTCAGAGGCAGGAGCAGGAGCCTACATTCCTTCTTGTGAAGACATCCCAACATCTGTATCATGGGTCACAGGGGAATTGGGTCTGTAGAGTTACTGGGCCAGATTCTGCATCTGATATATGCTGAAGGTGAGATGCGGCCATGGTAAGGGGATCTTGGCTCCACCTGACATCCTTGAGGATAAGCAGACAGGAGATGTGCGCCCCCTGCCTGAGCACAGTCTGTTCTATGGCAGTTCCTGTGTGGGGAAGAGGAGAACTGGGGCCAGGAAGCCCCAGAGGAGTTCGGTGCTCCGGCAGCTGTGGAATAGGCTAGATGTATAATTTTGTTTTTCGGTATTTCTGCTACAGGACTTGGGGGTAGTTGAGGAATGACCCATGTCATCCGGACATCAGGCAACTCTTGGAGTTCAGACTCCTCCTCAGGCTGGCCCCAGCACTAGAGAGACGTGCACAAGCCGGGCAGCCTGCTAGGAGCCCTGAAACCAACTTCTGCCAGCTCTGACTGACCTGGCTTTACCTCAACCTGGAAGGATAAGTAAGATGCCTTCCTGATCGTGGGGTAGGGAGACTGAGGAACCATATTGCAGGCCCAGTACTCGGTGCCAGGTACACAGTTGACTTGGTCAGGAGCCATAGCAAATAATCGCCACAGATCAACAGATTTTGCCAAGATACAAGCTGACTGCCATCGCTCCGACTGCCACTGCCATAAAGACTGGCAACCCACATCCTAGAATGATCGTAAAAGGCACAACACTATAAAAATTACAAAGCGTTGCCCAAAGCCGTTTTGATAGGGATAAGTTTCAGAAGCAAAAGCATCAAAGACGTGATCTGTTGAGTTGCTCAAAGTCTGCATTGCTATGGCAAAAACAAATCAATCCCATCTCATGAGCGCGTGCTCTTTGTCAGCTCCCTGCACTTCTGGTTCCCAGGGGTGCCAATTCTGCCTGTCAATAGTTGCTTCTCTTTTTCAGCCTCCTTATATAAATCTTCTCTCCCCTTCTCTCTCCTCTGTACTGTTAAAAATCAATACATCTCGTGGATCTTTTTCAAAGTATCACCTTTGGGTTTTGCTATTAACGGTACTGATTCTGCACTTCACTAATTTTTGTTGGAATGTTTTCTCTAATTGGCACTTGCTTTGCTTCACTGGCCTTCCCTCCGTCACTTGGCATCTGAGACTCTGTCCTCGCCTGGCTCGTTAAGGCTGTCTGTCGGTTCCTGGGTACCACTTTGTGTCTTGTGAATTCAGACATGGCAGTTAACATTTAGTTTGGGCTTTTGTCATTTCCCTCAAGAGTCCCACTTACCAAGGGCCCTTAAGTAAAACGTTAACTCATTCACAAGCTTCCCTTACTGATCTGAGTGTGCCTCTTTATGTATCCATCATCTCCTAAACCTGACACTTTGGGACCATCTCCTGTGACCAGCTCTACTGTGGGGTCTCTATCGCCTGTCTGCTGGAACAGACATTCTACACACTTGCTGAGAAAGTCAACCTCATTTGGTCATGTCTTGAACATCCTTGGTTATTTTCATCTTTGGGAGTCTGAGTTTGGGGTGATTCCCACAGTACACCCCACTGCCAGGGGTGTGAATATCTCTGCTCAGCTGACTGTAGGGGAGATAACCCTGGATTTCCCAAGTGAGTGAATTTCCCAGTTCAATCATTAGGTTATTAAAAGGGACCAGGGAAGCTGACTGAGAGGTCATACCCAGACAAGGGTGGAAATGGAGGGTGGACTTGGGCTGCTCTGAAGCTGGGTAGAATGAACCAAGGGAAAGTGGCCTCTGTTGGGTATGAGATAGGTAGAGGTGACATGAGGTTTGACCACTGTAGCAGTGGTTCTCAACCCGTGAATTAAGACCCAGGCGGGGGTGGAGGGTGTCAAAGGACCCTTTCACAGGAGTCACATACAAGATATCCTGCCTGTCAGATATTTACATTATGATTCATAACAGTATCAAAAATTACAGTTATGACATAGCAACGAAAATAATTTTATGTGGGGGTCACCACAACATGAACTGTATTGGAGGACTGCAGCATTAAGAAAGTTGAGCACTGGGGCTGTAGAGATGGCTCAGCAGTTAAGAGCATCAACTGCTCTTCCAGAGGTCCTGAGTTCAATTCCCAGCAACCACATGGTGGCACACAACCATCTGTAATGGGATCTGATGCCCTCTTCTGGTGTGTCTGAAGACAGCAACAGTGTACTTATGTACATAAAACAAATAAATCGGGGTTTTTTTGTTGTTGTTTTTTTGGTTTTTTGAGACATGGTTTCTCTTTATAGCCCTGGCTTTCCTGAAACTCACTTTGTAGACCAGGCTGGCCTCGAACTCAGAAATCTGCCTGCCTCTGCCTCCAGAGTGCTGGGATCAAAGCAGTGTGCCACCACGCCTGACTTACAAATAAATCTTTAAAAAAAGAAGAAGGAGAAGGAGGAGGGGAGGGGAGGGGAGAGGAGGAGAGGAGAAAGGACAAAAGAGAAGAGGAGGGGAGGGGGAGAGGAGAGGAGAGGGGAGGGGAAGGGAAGGGAAGGGAAGAAAAGAAACAGAAGGTGAGTACCACTACCTTAGGGCACAGGCCCTTGGAGGAAGGCACACAGGTTTTCAATTTGTCTTGCCCAGATGCAAGAGAGACCCAGAGGCTATAGTGACAAACATCAGGAAATAGAGAGGGTCCCCTAGTCACAGATGTGTTGCATGCTGACCCTAGTCACAGATGTGTTGCATGCTGACGATTGGTATTGGTGGTCACCTCACTACAGCTTGGGCATGGGGTAGAGACTCAGGTTGTCCTCTGTACCCCTATGGAATATTCAGACATCTCTGCTACATAGATTGTTAATTCTAAATTCTCTTTCAACCACATTAGAAGCTGCAGGATATTTTCCTGATATCTTATTTCCCTCCTGTTTTATTTTCAACTTTTTGAGGCTGAGGTGTGATTTTCTTCCAAGTGATTATTAGATCTTAATTTTAAGGTCAAGATTCTCTCTGTATTTCCACTGAAAGTTTAATATATTTGCTATAATATTAGAACTTCAGCTCTTTTGTCTCATATTTCCCATGTCATACTTCCTCTATTTCAATTTTCATTGAAATCATAGAATTCTCCTGCCAGCTACACATTAAACACATTGTTCTAAATGTAATACTTATACCTATTGGTTTCTTATATGTATCGGTAGCTATCTGTAAAATGCATGCAGTTCACTGACCTCTCTAGTACTCCCCTCTCCTTGGAACGTGTTTTAGTTTGGGGTTGTTAAAAATATACCTTTTCCTTTCTAGAAGTTTTAAATCTGATTGTCTGACTCTCAACTGTTTTCCCTCCCAGTTTCCTGTGGTCTCCTCTCTATGACCAGACCTTTCCATGAGCTAAATCCTCCTTGCTCTTGGCTCATCAGTGACTCTTCAGCTTTTACCGATTTCATGACCGTATATTACAGCTGTTTTTCTTGGCGGTTCTATATTACTTCATACTTTTAAGAAATCAAAAACCCTAGGTATACTGGCTGGTTTTGAGTGTCAACTTGACACAGGCTGGAGTTATCACAAAGAAAGGATCTTCAGTTGGGGGAGTGCCTCCATGAGATCCAGCTGTGGGGCATTTTCTCAATTAGTGATCAAGGGGGAGGGCCCCTTGTGGGTGGTACCATCTCTGGGCTGGTAGACTTGGGTTCTATAGAGAGCAGGCTGAGCAAGCCAGGGGAAGCAAGCCAGTAAAGAACATTCCTCCATGGCCTCTGCATCAGCTCCTGCTTCCTGACCTGCTTGAGTTCCAGTCCTGACTTCTTTGGTGATGAGTAGCAGTATGGAAGTGTAAGCCGAATAAACCCTTTCTTCCTCTCCAACTGTTTCTTAGTCATGATGTTTTGTCCAGGAATAGAAACCCTGACTAAAACACTAGGTTTCTTGGGAATTTTTTTCCCTCCTGCCACTGAGGCCTCTGGACCCAGAAGCAAGGTCCCCTCACAGGTCATCCATCCCAGCACCATAGGAGCTCAGAGCAGGCCTGCTTCCAGCCTTCAGCAGAGTACTGTCGAGAGGAACATGAACTTAACTTGTCTTTGTGCTCTTATAACTTCACTTGGAGCACTGCCTCTGATAAGAAACAAGTTTAAGGCCATGCGGGCCCCAGGCTCTAGAGGGTTGTTGAGCTGGAAGAAACCCTCTTCCTGTTCCTGGCCCAGGCAGGATGCAAAGACCTATGGGAGGCTGGGAATACAACTCTGTGGTCGAGTGCTTTCCTAGCGTGTGCCATACTCTAGGCTTGAGACCTAGTACAAAAATCCACAACAAAAACCATATTGGAGATGACCAGAGGCTTCTGTCTCTAGAAGCATGGGTTCCTAGGCCCATAGTGGCACACCTGTGATGTCGCCTGTCACCTGTGTGCTCTTCCTGACCCCTACTTTCTGCCTCAATGCTCTCATGGCATTAGCTTACAGACTGTATGCAGTCTTAGCTAATAGAGCTAATAGACCATATACAGAAGGAAAGGTAGGCTTCCTCATGGTAAATAGTACATAGTCTATCCTGAAGCATGATGAGAATTGCGAACATTAAAGACGCAGGCCGGGAGGCAACAGGGCTGCATTCCCAGGCAGCAGCAACAGAATTAACTTCCTATGCCCTCAAGAATACAACCACATGATAGTTGAGCTTGTGTGGACTCAACTTATAAGACTCTATGAGAGAACACCCAGAGGCAGCTCTATTCCCAGGCGCTCCAATGCACCCAGGATCAGAGGGTCAGAGATGAGGAGGGCACAACATCTATCCCCAACACCGGGAGTAACTGGGACCAGCAGGACCCAGGCACACAGGAACTCTGCCAGACCAGTGGCACGGGTTCCTTCTGATCTGTCTGGGTTGGCGCCCTGAGCAGACCTTGGGCGCAAACTACGCAACCAGCCCCCACAACACTCAGAGGCAGCTTCATTCCCAGGCGCTCTAACATGCCCAGGATCAGAGGATCTCAGGATACCAGGAGCTTGGTCACACCAGGATCTCAAGGTCCCAAAAGCAGCTTGACTCCCAGGATCTCAGGATCACAAAGACAGCTTGACTTGGAGGACTTCTGACACAACCAAGATCACAGGAAAGACAGGCTCCAATCAGACATAGCCAGGGCAGTTTGCACTAGAGATAACCAGATGGTGGGAGGCAAGCATAAGAACATAAGCAACAGAAACCAAGGTTACTTGACATCATCAGAACCCAATTCTTCCACCGTAACAAGTTCTGGATACCCCAACACACTGGAAAAGCAAGATTTGGATCTAAAATCATCTCCTCATGATGATAGAGGACATTAAGAAGGACATAAATAACTCCCTTAAAGAAATACAGGAGAACACAGGTAAACAGCTAGAAGCCCTTAAAGAGGAAACACAAAAACCCCTTAAAGAGTTACAGGAAAACATATTCAAACAGGTGAAGAAAAGAAACAAACCATCCAGGATCTAAAAATGGAACTAGAAACAATAACGAAATCACAAAAGGAGACCACCCTGGAGTTAGAAAACCTAGAAAAGAAGTCAGGAGTCATAGATGCAAGCATCACCAACAGAATACAAGAGAAAGAAGAGAGAATCTCAGGTGCAGAAGATACCATAGAAAACATTGACACAACAGTCGAGGAAAATGCAAAAATCAAAAAGCTCCTAACCCAAAACATCCAGAAAATCCAGAACACAAGGAAAAGACCAAACCTAAGGATAATAGGTATAGAAGAGAGTGAAGATTCCCAACTTAAAGGGCCAGTAAATATCTTCAACAAAATTATAGAAGAAAACTTTCCTAACCTAAAGAAAAAGATGCCCATGAACACACAAGAAGCCTACAGAACTTCAAATAGGCTCAACCAGAAAAGAAATTACTCCTGTCACATAATAATCAAAACACCAGATGCACTAAACAAAGAAAGAAGTTTAAAAGCAGTATGGGAAAAAGGCCAAGTAACATATAAAGGCAGACCTATCAGAATTACACCAGACTTCTCACCAGAGACTATGAAAGCTAGAAGATCCTAGGCAGATGTTATACAGACCCTAAGAGAACACAAATGCCAGCCCAGGCTACTATACCCAGCAAAATTACCATAGATGGAGAAAACAAGATATTCCATGACAAAACCAATTCTACACAATATCTTCCCACAAATCCAGCCCTACAAAGGATAATAGATGGAGACCACCAACACAAGGAGTGAAACTACACCCTAGAAGAAGCAAGAAAGTAATCTTTCAACCAACCCACACAAACATAATTCCACCTCTAACAAGAAAAGTAATAGGAAGTAACAATTACTTTTCCTTATTATCTCTTAATATGAAAAGTAATATTACCAACATATCCTAATCGATTGAAATTAAAAAAATATGAGGAATTAGAAATTTGTCGGATGTCATCCTGTGGTCTCTCTAATTTGGTAATGGGAGAAATAGGTCCAATATTGTACAATCCATATACACTTTCTGCTTGTTTGTACATGACAGGATCTTGCTATGTGCCACATAATGGGTCTCAAAATCATGCTTCTCCTATCTCAGCCTCTCTATTAGTAGGATTGTTTATTTGATGTTTTTACACTATACTGTGGTTTTCAGAACAGCCTACATATTTCAAAATTATTTATACAACCAAAAGAAATGTAGACAATTTGGAAGGTGGCTTGTAAGAGAACAGCAAAGAGTGAGACTGAAGGCTTTGCTTGATATTTATAATTATTGTATCAATTTTGAAGAAGAGGACTTTATAAGTTACTCTTATTCTGAGATAAATGCTTTTCAAAATCATCACAGCCAATGAACCAGAATCTTACCCTTACCTAAAGTCTGTGCCACCTTCCAAGCAGAACCATTGTTCATT
Organism: Mus minutoides; assembly: GCA_902729485.2. Classification (NCBI taxonomy): domain Eukaryota; kingdom Metazoa; phylum Chordata; class Mammalia; order Rodentia; family Muridae; genus Mus; species Mus minutoides. Next base: position 84,049 of record LR750285.1, on the reverse strand, counting down.
GAAACAGTTGATGAATAGAACATCTTAATAACACACACCATTTCTTAAATGAATGTAACCTGTTCCCTGTGGGCTGAGAATGATGACAATCACTCAAGTCAAATAGCTTTGACCATAGCAGGAAATCTGTATCCAAAAATTGTGCCTACAATTCATTCCTTGGCACACAGCAGAACTGTCAACTCTTAGCTTATCTACTATGGAGGTGAACTCCTTTGATGATGTGAGGGAGATTGAAGTACAGCCTTATTACAATGAACTCCAATGTCCAAAAACTGTTCTTATTTTGTGTTTATACCACAGTAAGAGCCAAGATTTCAAGCTCTACTAAAAACAAAACAAAACAAAAAACAAACAAAAAACCAACCAAACAAAAAGACTTTATCTGTTTATGTTCATTAAAAAAACTAATAGTGATATATTATTTTAAAATAACATACAATTAATATATTTGGAGTTATTTAAAATTTATATTGAGAGAAACATATGTATTTTCAATATTGCTGTAGACAAACATCTATATAAGATTGTTCAATTGATTGTTGTTTTATATCAAACAACTTTTGTAGTACTCATTTTTAGTTACAATATTTTATGAATTTTAAAGAATATGATAAAAAACGAAAGGTATTGCAGGTTTTCAAGGCGGGGGCTCTCCACGAGGAATTGGGTTACAAAAGGGAAAGAAGAATGTGATGTAAGTCTATTTACTCAAAATATGTTTTTAAATGTTAACAAATTCAGATAAATTGAAATTATGTATCTTTTCTCATAATGCAATAAAACTTAAATCAAGAAAGAAAGGAAGAAAGAAAGAAAGAAAGGAAGGAAGGAAGAAAGAAAGAAAGAAAGAAAGAAAGAAAGAAAGAAAGAAAGAAAGATATCTTTTTTTATTCATAAGGGGAATAAAAAAAAAGATATGGGAAGATATCTTTTTTTATTCATGCCCCCAAAAGCCTTCTGTATACTGTCATTGGCTACTGAAGGACAGTCTGTGACACTCAGCTCCTGGCTGGTCCTGTGGTAGTTGAGGTATGTGATCACCTCTGGCCTTCATGTCCTGCTCTACAGTGGTTCTGGAAGCCACAGCTGAAGTCAATAGCAGCTGAGGCCCTGGACACAAGTCCCTCAGGAGGTTTGGTTTTGGTTTTGGTTTTTGGTTTTTTCGAGACAGGGTTTCTCTGTGTAGTCCTGGCTGTCCTGGAACTCACTCTGTAGACAAGGCTGGCCTCGAACTCAGAAATCCACCTGCCTCTGCCTCCCGAGTGCTGGGATTAAAGGCGTGTGCCACCACGCCCAGCCCTCAGGAGGTTTGTGAAGGATGCCTAGAGCCTCTGCCACAAGCTTACAGGTTATTTTTAGCATCATTTTTAGCACCATAGCTCCTGGTTCTGAGCCCTAGGTCATGTTCCTGCCAAGCTTGGCCATAGCCTTTCCTATGAGGCCTTCTACCATGGTTCCGCACCATACCCACCCCAGCCCATCACTCTTGACAAGACAGACACACAAAGGCAGATCCCAAGGCAAGTAGAAGAGTTGGAATTTGTTGTGATACTTGGGATTTTCTCTAGAGGCCGTTGGGGGAGGGGGGGGACCTCAGTGTCTTAGTCAGGGTTTCTATTCCTGGACAAAACATCATGACCAAGAAACAAGTTGAGGAGGAAAGGGTCTATTCAGCTTACATTTCCATACTGTTGTTCATCACCAAAGGAAGTCAGGACTGGAACTCAAGCAGGTCAGGAAGCAGGAGCTGATGCAGAGGCCATGGAGGGATGTTCTTTATTGGCTTGCCTTCCCTGGCTTGCTCAGCCTACTCTCTTATAGAACCAAGACTACCAGCCCAGAGATGGTCCCACCGACAAGGGGCCTTTCCCCCTTGATCACTAATTAAGAAAATGCCTTACAGTTGGATCTCATGGAGGCATTTCCTCAACTGAAGCTTTCTCTGTGATAACTCCAGCTGTGTCAAGTTGACACAAAACTAGCCAGTACACCTCAGCTTAGGGACCTTCAGAAAGCAGTGTCCTCCCTGCATGGGGACCCTGGGTTAAAATAAATTAACCCATGTGGTGCGCATATAAGAGATAACACTTGAAAAAAATGTATAGAGTTCATAAAGAAAATGCCTGTGAAGAACAGCCATGGTGAAAAGATCCTGGGAAGGAAAGAGTAGCAGCAAAGGGAGAGAGAGTGAAGAAGAACAGAGCCTCGGAGGAGAGAGCCCATGATGGAGGTAGAGACACCATGATGGAAAAAGAGGACCAGGGAAGGAAAAAGTGTGAAGAGTGCCCTGGGAAATCAACAGCAGAAGAGGAGAAGCTGCAAGGGGAGAATATGGCCTATGAAGCAGTGAACCCCACAGAGGAGGCCTGTGTGGAGAGCTTAGGAGCCAAGAGAGTGGGTCAGCTCTGCTGTAAGTTCAACTTTCCCAATGGACCTAGCATGGCATCCCAGCAGGCCTAGAGTCTGGCCTGGGTTCTGCCAGGTTGATCTGTTGGCTAAGTCCATCTATCCATGACTAGAGATGGTAGCTCTGCGCCAACCAAGTCCCTTGATTCTGTGTAAGAACCTCTCATGTGTGATTCTGCTATCTACAAAAGTCTGGTTCTAAGAACTCTGGGCCTAATCGCCCTTTATGGCCTGTTGCCCACTCCAGCACCTCTGCTCAAGATTAACCTCCATTACCCTGGTTTGTCTTCAAACCTAATGGTCCTCGCCCCCACCCCCTGCCCCCCAAATTATGCTAAACATCTTGCATTATTTAGAGTTCTCAAGAACCTAGAGAATGTGTGTATGTTACAAAGGGCATCTACTGGATTGGCTTATATTTGTGCACAGCAGAGGCTGAGAACACAGCTGCTCAATCCGTGAAGCCTGGTGGCTCAGAAGTCCCAACTCAGTAGTGATGGCCTAGAGGATTCCTGGAGACCTGCTGGTCTTCAGCAGACACCAGAAGTTCAGTTCCAGGGTCCACAGGGGACAATAAAAGAAGCAGCATTGACAACAGAGTAGATGTGCTCATCAGCAGGGAGTGAAGGCAGGCAGGCAAAATCACCTCTGCTTCTTCCAGAGACCTCCATATCCATGCCACTCCTAAAAGTTACTGCCTGCCCTGGAGGAAGATGTGTTTCCCTTCCAGTAATCTCTCCAGGAATGGCTTTCACAGACCCACCCAAAGGCATGTCTCTTAGTTGATCCCAGATCCAATCAAGTCTATAACCAAAATTAGACACCCCACACTAACTTTTATGAGGTGGAGCCTTTGTTTACCAAATGATAACATTTGTTTTCTGTTCTTGGTTTCCCCTTTTCTTTATCCATATCCATCCTTCTTCCTGATTGCACTCCTAGCTGTGTTTTTCACATCCGTGAACCATTTCTTCCGTTATATCTCCCTGGCTGCAGTTTATCTATGTGAAATCCTGTGCATCCATGTGTGCCCCACACCTGGCTTGGTTCAGTTACGATTGTTTCCAGGGTGGGTCCTATGGTTCAGGGGCAGTCCTACAGCCTGTGGTTCAGAACAGAATCTGAGCAGGTTTTTAAGGCCCTTTACCTCCGTGCCTCGGTTTCCTCATCAGTGGGTTAGTGATTGTTCTTGTTTGTTTTATAGCACACTCCTCATGGGAGTTTCCTGAAGCAAATAAGAATGCAAGGATTTCACTGAGAATGAAGGCTGGTGTAGCAAATGTGTATGTGGTTGTATAGAAGATGATACCTAGCTAAAATAGCCTGAATGCAGCCTCAGTTTGCCTGAAGTGTGGTTTGGGCTTCGTATCTCAATTAGTTCACTGTGTAGATTCCCTTGAGTAAGCCCAGTCATATTTTGTGGTGTCATGGGGATCTGTGGGCATGAGTACCAGAGGCTTTCCTCGGAAATCTCTGGCCGGGCCTGGTGCGAGGGTTCCAGCGAAGGAAAGTGAATGCAGGCAAGGAGGGGAAGTTGCTTCCCTGCTTCTGCTGTGCTGGTCAGCTCCACCTCCATCTCTGCTGGTAATTCCATGCCACCTTTCACTGAGTCCGGTCGGGCTGGGCAGACAAGAAGCCGACTAGCCAGTGAGGAGTGCGGCAGGGTCTCAGGAGGCGCTTCGAACCAATCTCTCCCCAAGTGTTAAAGCTCTTAGGACAAAGGCTCAGATGATGGAGTAGTTCTCACACACCTTTATTCCCTGCATCGGACTCACATACAGTTTGGGGGATGATTCAGGGTTTGACAGCAGGTACTTCTCATTGGCTTGGACTGAGAGTTTGAGGAAACCTTATTTGCATGTGCAGCTACATTGATGCTGCCTACCTCTCTGTAGGGGGACTGTGGGAGGCTGTAACTACAGTGACAGGAAGCAGGTGTCCAGGAGGTGTGGCTGAACTCCTGCTGTCCCATGCAGGTGGAAATCACCACCCATCAGGGCCCTGGGGTTCCAGACCTTTGCTTGACCGGGGACCAGGCTGTCTGTGCACAGCCTACCACCCCACAGGGATCTAGCTACCTGACACTTGGCAGGGAAGGTTTCCCTTTTTACCTAGGTAGTTTGGTCCTAGCCTTTGAATTTGGACAGAGAGAGAGAGAGAGAGAGAGAGAGAGAGAGAGAGAGAGAGAGGATCTGACACCTGAAGGTTAGACACACGTGTTCCAATGGTCAATCTTGATGCTCAGCCTGGCGGGGTTCAGAAGTGAGTAGAGAGAGAGAGAGAGAGAGAGAGAGCGCATGCATTGTGGGGTTAGAAAGATGGCTTAGTGGTTAGGAGCACTGACTGCTCTTCCAGAGGACCTGGGTTCAATTTCCAGCACCCACATGGCAGCTCACACCTGTCTGTAACTCCAATTCCAGAGGATCTGACACTGTCACACAGACATACATGCAGGCAAAACACCAATGTACATGAAATAAAAATTTAAAAATTAAAGTTACAAAAAGAAAGTATTACCTTATTCCTGTTTCACAGGTAATCAATAATAGCTCTTGAACATGTCTATTTTTTTAGTAACTATAATTATATTCTCTTTCTCCTTAGATGTGTTATTACTGTAAAGCATGCTGACAGATGTCCTAAAAATGAAACAAAGCAAATCTCTATACTAGAACCATCTTGGGGTGCTCTCTGTTTTGTTCTTTAGAATTTCAGTTAGGGTTTGCCCTGGTCTTCATGAGAAAGTACTCGGCCATGTTCCTGTATGCTCAGTTCTTGTGGAATTCTCATTCCCTCGTTGTTACAGAAAGCAGGTGCCTCTGTCATGTTTCTATAGCCCAGGAGAGTCCCATAGCCCTTGACTAGACATACCTTGAGGCCTGAACCCAGTTTCCTACAGAAGCAAAAGGCGTCAGTGGTGATAAAAATCGCAGTAGTGATTTTTTTAAATTATAAAACAAAAGTTTTTGATGAACAGGAAAGAATGTGCCTGTGAAATTGAGACCTGAAGGTTAGACACACGTGTTCCAATGGTCAATCTTGATGCTCAGCCTGGCGGGGTTCAGAAGTGAGTAGATGCATGCCGTTCACCTGTGGGCATGTCTGTTTCAGGAGATGGGTAGCTATGGCAGAGCACAGCCTGAATATAGATGTCATCATCCTGTAGGTAGGCTGGGGCTCAAAGAGCATAAAAGAGAAAAACAAAGCCACCACAGGCTCACCCTGACACCCTGTGGCTTGTTGGCAGACAGGCCATGAGCCTCTCTGCTCCACCTCACCCTCCCTGCTAGGAAGAACCAGAAGATCTGAACCTGAGCAAAAGAAACCTTCTAAGTTGTCTATGTCAGGAGCTCCTGCCGCTGCTTAGTTTATGGAAGGCATTTTCCTGGGACTTTTAAAGTCTTCTCTGTGGTCTGTTTAGATAAGGAAATTATTTATGTCATTAAAGGATTTTTAAGTAAAAAAACAAAACAAAACAAAAAATCAAAACAAATAAACAAACTAAAAAAAATGACATAAAAAACAGAAGATGGAGAGCAGGAAGACAGGAGTTGGTGGGTGGGGGAGCACCCTCATAGAGGCAGGGAGAGGAGGGATGGGATAGTGGGTTTCCAAAGGAGAGACCTGGAAAGGGGGAAACATTTGAAATGTAAATAAAGAAAATATCCAATGAAAAGAAAAAAGAAAAAGAAACAGAAGATAGATGAAAGACTTACTTATGGCTAGGGAGAGAAAAATAAAGTTAACCCTGAATTGTCAAGCTGACAGGAAGACATTTCAGAAGAACTCTAAAGGAAGGTTGTCTGCAGATCTTCACCTCTCCCCTCTGTCCCTCATCCCAAGCTTGGCAGCAGAATGCCTGCCACAGTCCCTCCCCCTGCCCTGCCCACTTCTCCTCTGGATCCTACAGAACTTCCCCCCCTTAGACCTCTCCCCATTGCTTGATCCCATCTCCCAACTCCAGGAGACACTCCCTGCTGACCCACAGGCCACTCCAGGAGACACTCCCTGCTGACCCACAGGCCACTCCAGGAGACACTCCCTGCTGACCCACAGGCCACTCCTGGCAGGAAAGCAGTTAGGCTGACTGCATGTCTTCACAGATCCTACAGATTCAATCCCCCATTCTCATCCCCAGCTCCATAGCAGACCTTCTGGATTGAGCACTCAGCACCCTCTGTCCCACCGCTTTCAGATCTGCTCCTTCCTTCTATGACCCCCTTGTCTATAACCACTCCTATCAGGCCCAAATACACAGAAACACCTTTTCCCTGGAACCCCAAGTGGCTGCAACTATCAAATTCATAGAAAAGTTCCTCTGGGGCAACATAAAACCACCAAACTCTTCTAAAAACCCAGAGAGGAAACACACCCACTCAACAAAGACAACACCAAGTATCCGCACCCAGAACTATAATCCCCTTAACCTCAGATGCCTGGACACCAGCAAGAAAACAGCATCCAGGGCAATATGTCTCCCCTAGATCCCAGCAACCCTACCACAGCAGGCTTTGAATATTCCAACATAGCTGAAGCAAAAACAAAAACACAACAAAGCTGGAGAGATGGCTCAGTGGTTAAGAGCATTGACTGTTCTTCCAGAGGACCCAGGTTCAATTCCCAGCACCCACATGGCAGCTCATAGCTGTCTGTAATTTCTGTTCCAGGGGATCTGACTCCCTCACACATGCAGGCAAAACACTAATGTACATAAAATTTAAAAAAATTATAAGAAAAAACTTACAACAGCCTTCATGGATATGATATCATTAAAGAAATCCAGGAAAACAGTGGAAGGAAATGAATGAAACCAATCAAGACCTGAAAATGAAAATAGAAGCAACAAAGAAAACCTAAACTGAGGGAACTCTGGAAGTAAAAAGTTTAGGAGTTTGAACAGGAATCTTAGAGGCAAGCTCCAACAGAATATAAGAGATAGAAGAGAGAATATCACATGTTGAAGACAGGACAGAAGAAATAGATATATTATTGGTCAAAGAAAATACCAGATCAAAAAAACAAAAAACAAAAACTCATGGCACAAAACATGCACAAAATCTGGGACACTATAAAAAGCCCAAATCTAAGAAAATAGGAATAGACAAAGGAGAAAAAACACAGGTCAATGGCCCAGAAAATATATTCAGCACAACCATAGAAGAAAATTTCCCTAACCGAAAGGAGATGCCTATAAAAGTGCAAGAAGCATACAGAATACCAAATAGATTAGACCAGGAAAGAAATTGTAAAACAAAACAATAACACAAACAAAAATGAAACCATACAGAACAAAGAAAGAATATTAAAAGCTGCAAGGGGGAAAAGATGAAGTCACATCTTTTAGACTTATTAGAATTACACCTGATGTCTCAGTAGAGGCTCTAAAAGCCAGAAAGGCCTGGACAGATTGCTGCAGACCTTAAAGGACCACAAGTTCTAGCTCAGACTACTATACCCAGCACAACTTTCACTTACCACAGATGGAGAAAATAAGATATTCCATGGTAAAAAGCCAAATCTAAGCAACATCTATCTACAAACACAGCCCATGGAAGGTGCTAGACAGAAAAGTTCAACTTAAAGACACTAACTACAACCATGAATAGACAGTGAATAAAAATCACAGACCAGCAAAATCAGAAGGAAAACAAACATGCACACACACATGCACACACACACACACACACACACACACACACACACACTACCACCACCACCATCACCACCACCAACAACAACAGAATCATCAATCATTGGTCAATATTATCTCTTAACATCAATGGTCTCCATTCCCCAACAAAAAGACACAGACTAACAGAATGGATGTGAAAACAGGATCCATCCTTCTGATGCACCTGAGAAACACATCTCAACATCAAAGATATACATTACCTCAGGGTGAAAGGTTGGAAAAAGATGCCTCAAGCAAGCTAGTGTAGAGATTTTAATATCTATCAAAATAAACTTCAAACCAAAACTAATCAGAAGTGGTAGGGAGGAACACTAGATACTCAAAGAAAAAACCCAGCAAGAGGACATTTCAATTATATATATATATTTTTTTTTAAAAATATTTTATTTATTAATTATATGTAAGTACACTGTAGCTGTCTTCAGACACTCCAGAAGAGAGCATCAGATTTCATTACAGATGGTTGTGAGCCAACATGTGGTTGCTGGGATTTGAACTCGGGACCTTCGGAAGAGCAGTCGGTGCTCTTAACCACTGAGCCATCTCGCCAGCCCGACATTTCAATTCTTAACATCTATGTGCCAAACACAAAGGCAGGCACCCACATTTGTACAAAACAAAACTATGTCTTAAATTATGTACTAATCCTCATACACTGATAGTGGGAGACTTTTCTACCCCACTGCGCCAATATACATACAGATCATCCAGGCAAAAAGTAAACAGAAATGCTAACATGTTACAAGCCAAATGGACCTAACATATTTACAGAACATTTCATCCAAACACAAAAGAATATACCTCTTTCGCTGTACCTCAAGGGACTTTCTCCAAAACGGATCACCTACTCAGACACAAAAGAAGTCTCAACACATACAATAAATTGAAATAACACTCTGCATCCTATCTAGCCACCACAGATTAAAGCTGAACAGCAACTGGAACAAG
>LR750285.1:0-70000 GCA_902729485.2 Mus minutoides | reverse complement strand
AATCACACATATGATCTTCTATGTAATTATCAATTGCATACATTTCCCTTTTTTATTCTGGAAAAACACCTGCTAGGTAGCATTTTATTTTACCACAGAGTCCCCTTTTCAGCTAAAGCGTTTACTTTCTCTCTAACCTTCTTTATCAAAACTACATTGTATACCTACAGCTTTGCATCTCTTCCTTCTGATGGATACATTTTGGATCTTATTTATTTTTCTCGATATTAGAAAAAATTCCTAATAAAGCATTTTAATGAAATCCCAGGAAACATGGCAAATATGGACATTATGTTTTAAATATCTAGAAACAACAAAAGCAAAATATGTCCACTGTCCTGAAAACATGGCTGCTTATTCTTAACAACAAATTATTTCTTAGAGTTGAGTACTATGAATTGGAAGTTATTTTAATTTTAAATAAGTTTACACAGGAATTTGCTGATGAACCAATTTGAATCAAGCATACCACATAATCTATTTCTAAAATTAAAACACAGATAAGAGAAACAGGAGAGGGAGGGGAGACAGAGAGGAGGGGAAGATATCAAGATGGTATAACTTTTATATTAAAGCTCCAAAGACATCTCCCAAAAGCATATCAAACAGAGATAAGCTGTACCCCAAACCCTGTGCTCCATGTCATGCCTACTTTCAAAAGGCCTGCCATTACCAGGGACCCCAAGCCACACTGGTATTAGGGACTGCACAGGCAAGGTTATCACTCAAAATCTCAGAGGCCATGCAGGCCACAAAAACCCCAAAGGAGACACCTCATTATACCTAAAGACTCACTGGTCACCAGAACTGCAGGCCACTCAGGCAAGAAGACTGAGACAGAAAACCAAACCACTAATCCAACAAAGATAAACTCAGAAACAAGCATCTAAACCTATAATAACCTCAAAACCCCGAAGCCTAAAGGCCAGAGTAAGAACATCAGAGAGACTCTAATGTGTAGAAGATATAAGAGAAGAAATCGATACATTTGTCAAAGAAAATGTTAAATCTAAAACGTTCCTGACACAAAACATCCAGGAAATCTGGGGTATGTGCCATGAAAAAAAACTAACCTAAGAATAATGGGAATAGAAAGAGAAGATTCCCAACTTAAAGGTCTATAAATTATTCTCAACAAAATCATAGAAGAAAATTTCCCGTCTTGTATCCCAGGTTCCTCAGAGACCAGTCTGCACAGGTGAGAGTGCAGACTACAGAAGTGACACAGCTTCTGGGACAGACCCTGTTTTGGGCTCCAGACATCGGGCACCTTCCCTGCCTGAGGAGCGGTGTCCGTCCAGGAGGGCTCTGCCTGCAGAAGCAGGTGAAGGAGCCATCTTGGGTCCTGGATCCCTCAGAGACCAGTCTGCACAGGTCAGCTCAAGGACTGTGAAGGGTGAGTGAGCAGACTGCAGAAGCGACATAGCTTCTGGGACAGACCCAGTATCAGGCTCCAGACTTCCAGGCACCTTCCCCACCAGAAGAGAGGTGTCTTCCTGGGAGGGCTTTGCCTGCCAGAGCTCGTGAGGGAACCAACTTGGGTCCTGGGTCCCTCAGAAACCAGTCTTTGCAGGTGAGCGTGCAGGCAGCAGAGGCAACACATCTTCTGGAACAGGCCCTGTTTGGGGCCTTCATCTTTAGCCAAGAGGTAGGTCTGAACACCAGACCTCTGTGCGCCTTCCCTGCAAGAGGAGAGCTTGCCTGCAGCGACTACTCTGACCACTGAGACTCAGGAGAGAGCTGGACTCCCAGAACTGCTGACAAAGGCTAACAGAATCACAGGAGGAACAAGCTCCAACCAGAGACAACTATAACAACTAACTCCAGAGGTTACCAGTTAGCAAAAGACAAATGTTAGAATCTTAATAACAGAAACCAAGACCACTCACCTTCATCAGAACCCAGCACTCCCACCTCAGCCAGTCCTGGATACCCCAACACACCTGAAAAGCAAGACTCAGATTTAAACTCATATCTCATGATGCTGATAGAGGACATGAAGAAGAACTTTAATAATTCACTCAAAGAAATACAGGAGAACACTGCTAAAGAGGTAAAAGTCCTTAAAGAGGAAACACAAAAATCCCTTAAAGAACTAAAGGAAAACACAACCAAACAGGTGATGGAATTAAACAAAACCATCCAGGACCTAAAAAGGGAAGTAGAAACAATAAAGAAAACACAAAGGGAGACAACTCTGGAGATAGAAACCCTAGGAAAGAAATCAGGATGTAGAGAGCCGCTGTGAGCTGTGACAGCTTTTCGCCATTAAGAAATGGCGCTGGCATCCAGCACTCTCCCAAGTAGTCTTTGGAATGTGCACTGTGCTGTGGAAAAAGCGCGCCAAGTCAACCCATCCCCGGACGTCATGGGTTTATGGGCGAGTAGCCAATCTAATGTGAACACGCTGTCTTAGGGTCTATAAAAGCTGGGCCTTTCTGGGGCTCAGCGTCTTCCTCCTCATGATGTAATAAAGTCGCTGCAGAAGAATTCTGGTGTTCGCGTGTCTTCTTGCTGGCGAGAAGATAACGCGGGTCACATCAGGAACCATAGATGTGAGCATCAGCAACAGAATACAAGAGATGGAAGAGAGAATCTCAGGTGCAGAAGATTCCATAGAGAACATGGGCACAACAGTACACGTGGGTAGGAGCACACCCCTGCTTTTAGAAGAACTTGAAGATTTCTCAGTTTGATTTCAGAGAGCTTTGAAGCATGGGTGACAATGTGCATCCAGTTTCATGAGTCAGGGAGATTTGTCACCACACTCCTCCCCCAATCAGTCGCAGCCATGGCTGCCCCATGTGATGTTGCATTCCAGGCATCCGTGAGGAGGTCACACTCCCCCAGAGTGCAGGTGCAAGCGTCCAAGAGTGGGGCACGGGTCCCTTTGGTTTTTTCCTTAGCATTCTGGATTCCTAGAGTTGCTGGAGGTTCTGGCCAATGGGATTAGATAGGAAAGTGAAATTAAGAGGATTAGAACTGGAAAGTATATAACACCACTCCATTATAATACTGCAAACCCGAACCAATAAAAATATACAGAAATTACGACAATGGCGGCAACGCTGCAGGTTAAAGAATCAGCATCTGGCAATTAACAGAATTCAGAGGGTATTAATGGTGGATATAATCCTATTAAGGTTGTAAAGTCATGTAAAATACAGTAGAATTCAGGAAGATAGTGATATCTGAGACAGTCTACATGTTAGGTGTCCAGCCCCTTCCCAGAATGCTGCTATTTCTATCAGTGGAATCCTGTTTGTTAGAACCTCAGCTTCTCCCTATTCCTGAGTACGTGACTCCTGGATCTGGGTACCAGGGTAGCTTTCCCTACCTCCAGCTGCTGTGATTTCACATACCAATGGTAACAGCAGCGGTGATACCATGTCTAGGGTTGCCATGACGACAGGCATCCTGACTCTGGTGATCTCTGGCTGTCTAATTGGGAAGAATGGCAGTCAGTATCCAAGCCCTGCTAGCCTTCATCCTCCAGGAACCAGCGTACAACCAGAAGCCAAGCATCGCCACACCTGCCCTGAGTGCTGAGTCTCCCATCCCAGCCACTGCTCGGGAAATCCTTGAAGAGCTCATAGCCACTGCTGCCCAGGGCCTTACCTGCCTACATTTCCACTTGCTGGCCTCTACTTTCCAGAATCTCAGAACCAGGTGGGCAGACAAGGGACAAGGACAGGTCCTAACCTGTGGCCCTGAAGCACTGATAGCCTTATTGAGGTCCTAGACATTTTTCTTCAAGGAGGAAGACTGAAGAAGTTGCCCTCACCTCTTGGGGGCTCCTCTAAGAAGTAGTGGACACCTTCTCACTGACTTGGCCCCTGAAACTGAACGTGGGAGTCTGCTTGGTGGTAGTTTCTGTCATGTGGGGTGGGGTCTCTTATAGGGATCAGTTGTTCATTGAAGCTGACCCTAACCTAATCTCACCCTAACCCTGATTCCTTCCCCTTGGCTGTGACTCTAGTTCTGAGTCTAGGAGTTACCATGGGGAGTCCTACTGATGTCTAGATACACACGAAGCTCCGAGAAAACACTCTATGGCACAGGGTTATGGGGCCAGGCTCTGGGATACCTAGGCCTAAGATATTCTAGGATTAGCCTTGCCCTCTCTACAGAGAGCTCCAACTTCAGAAAGGTTAGAAACTTCTGGAACAGGGAAGCAGAGGCAGGAAGCAGCTGGGCTAGTCACAGAGTGGAGGCTGCTCACTTGTTCTGCATCTGGGACTGGGCCTACCAAGTGACAGGGGCCAGCCTCTGGTAGGATAGTTTCCTGCGCGTTTGTCGAGACAGGGCAACCTAGGGCGGCCACACTGTGCCCCTGTAGTGCTAAAAATGGAGACCCTACTGTGAGTCTCCCCAGAGGCTTCGTTGACTTCAATGCTTCCTAGACTCAATCTATTCAAGCAAGCCAGAGGCCCAGGAAGGCAATAAGGACTAGCATTCTGTGGCTGCTCTGCCAGTGTCTGTGAACATCCAACAAAAGTGCCCACATGGACAGCAGAGGGCGCTCAAGCCCAGCATATTGGCCCCTGAGAGCCTCTCTGGGCCTTAATCTCTCTCTCTCTCTCTCTCTCTCTCTCTCTCTCTCTCTCTCTCTCTCTCTCAAGATTTATTTATTTATTTTAAGTATATGAGTACACTGTAGCTGTACAGACAGTTGTGAGCCATCATGTGGATGTTGGGAATTTGAACTCAGGACCTCTGCTCACTCCAGCCCCGCTCACTCTGGCCCTGCTTGCTCTGGCCCAAAGATACTGTTATATGTAAGTACACTGTAGCTTTCACAACAACGGATTGTTGTGAGCCACCATGTGGTTGCTGGGATTTAAACTCAGGACCTTCAGAAGAGCAGTCAGTGCTCTTAACCACTGAGCCATCTCTTCAGCACATCTGGGCCTTATTCCTCCAGCCTATGTATCTCCAGGTTCTATGTGAGAGGACAGGAGGCTGGAGGGCAGGGTCCCAGACTCAGAGGCAGATGTGGAAACAGGGTGCTATACAATCCACATTGCCCCCCACCATCCCCATGCATTGCCTGTACTAAGCTATGATGCTCTTTTTCTGGCCTGTGCTTCCAGAAGGCTACACACTGCTGGTGGCTATGTTGAGAGCCACTGGAGTCCCAAGCCTGTCAGCACTATCATCTTGGTGCCCTTGAACTCCAATCTGAGAAACTGAGGTTGTCGGCCCTGGCAGGGAAGGATTCCCTGGACTTGATCCCTGAGCCCTTCTCAGAGAGGTTCCAACTTCAAATGCTGGTCACCTTAGTGGCCTCAGCCACAGAGCACCACTGCAAGCAGTCAGGATTCTGACCTACCCTCATGACAGGGCTCGCATGTCCATTTCTCTCCCCTTTCTATACTAACCACCAGAACATGAGATTTCCGGTCTGTGCTGGGGAGGAAACTAGCATAAATAACCTAGGACATATGTGTACCCCAAGTCCTAGTGCTGAATTTGGGGGACGTTTGCCAACAAGGGAAGAAGACATCTGAGTCAGTCACCTGAATCCAGTATCTCACGGATCCTAGACAGGCGCTGAACAGGCTTAATTGCATCTCACTCTTGTGGGTTGATTTTATTGGCTTATGAATGTCAACAATACTTTTTCTCTTTAAAGATAACCCATGCATGGAAGTGCTTGAAAGTCCCCTCAGTCTCTGGAGACCATTGAGCAAGAACGAGGCCCTTGTTCACAGAACAGCGAGATACATCGCTTGCTCCAGAGTTTGATAGGTCAGAAAAATCATGCAGGTTTGTAGCTGTTCCCAGGAACCCCAGATGTGACCCAGGGTGCACATCTGACTGCCAAGAGGCCTCCTTAGAAAAGCCGGGACTAGGGAATCAGATGCCAGATAAGGTCCTAGGGTACCTCCTAGAATGGTGATTCTCAACCGGTGGATCAAGATCCCTTTTGGGTGGGGGTGTTCAACGGGCCTTTCACGGGAGTCACATACCAGATATCCTGCATATCAGATATTTACATTACGATTCATATCGGTAGCAGTAATGAAATAATTTTATAGTCGGGGTGACCATGACATGAAGAGCTATATTAAAGCATCACAACATTAGGAAGGCTAAGAATCAGTGTTCTAGCACATCTGGGCAGAATCTACATGAGACC
Organism: Mus minutoides; assembly: GCA_902729485.2. Taxonomy (NCBI): domain Eukaryota; kingdom Metazoa; phylum Chordata; class Mammalia; order Rodentia; family Muridae; genus Mus; species Mus minutoides. The sequence continues at coordinate 63,858 of LR750285.1, read as the reverse complement.
TGTTGATGGTGGCCTCCTGATAAGGAATTTGAGACTGTCTTGCTCTGACACTGCCATTAATAGCCCATCATAAACTCCCACTAACCAATACTAAGAGGGGTATCTCCTGGACATGTGGCAAAACAATGTTGGCTTGTTTCTCTGGCCTTAGGTCACAGAACTCGTAGATGACAGAGCTGGAACCAGCCCAGATCTGAGTGTCCCTGGTTCCTTATGTCCCCAGCCTAGAGCACAGAGGCTAGAAAAGACCCCTGACCATCTCTTGCATGCAGCCTGTCCTGCTGCCCTGGCTGGTCTTGTGTCCCCCGTTCTCCTCAACATCTTCAGAGAGTACCAAGGATGAGGGGCTTCCACGGTTGGGGGATGAAGCCAGGTAAGGTGAGAGGACAAGGCTGCCAGCCAGGCCACCCTGAAGCAGCAGGCTGGAGATTCTCCAAGCCCCAGTGTGGCTGAGAAGAGACCAAGGGTCTTAGCAGCCCCTTGCATATATTGCTGTTCACTGTGGCAATCCTCTGGCTAACCTGAGGTGAATAGTGAACTGGGCCTCGAGTCCCTGCTTAGCTCCCTGCAGAGGGCAGGGAGTGTCCTGTTCTCTCCTGCGCACAGCAGGGCAGGGTGAGGAAGACTTCTCTGAATGGGCTTGTCCTTGCTAGAACTCAGGCGGTCAGGCTATAGCAGCTTTCCATGGAGCAGCTGAGAGATATCAATCACAGGTCAGCGTGAGGCTTATACAGTGGAACCCACACTCCAAGTACCAGGGGCTCTGCAGAGACAGGACACATGCCTGGTGCTGCTCCCCAGCTCTCCACCACCACCTCTGGCTGAGAAAGGCAGCAATTTTGCATGTTGATCAGCAGTCTGATCCCCAAGGTATCACTTACAGACTCTGGTTGGGGGATAGGGGGGAGCAGGACCTGCTTTTGTGGCTGTAGGGGGATAGAGACAAGGAGGGCAGACCCCCAGACCTGGTGGTCTCCAACACGGTCCTGGGCTCTTAGTTGACCTCATTTTGAAACTCTATTAGCCCCTCAGAACGTCTGGGGTACTGCTTAGCTCAGCCCCCCCACACTGCAGCTCCAGAATCTTCCCAGGGTTAGCAGGACAGGAAGTGACTCTTGTTTGCAGGAATGCTTGGCTGTCATCTCCAGGCCCTTGAGGGTGGGCTTCGGGGACCCAGGTGGTGCGGCACCACTGTGGCTATCCTTTCCTGGGGAGCCCCTTCCCTGGAGTTCTGCCTAAGCCTGCAGCTGGCCTCTGGTAAGGAGCCAGGCTGCTCCTCCAGAGGCCCAGGCTCTGCTGGAGAAATACCTCTGCCAGATGTTGCTCTGTGTCTCTCTCCACAGGCAGGAGGCCAGTATGAGGTAATAGGAAAGATTAACCCGTCTAGAACCAGAGGCCCCAGTCACTGTGTTCACAGCTAGCTGGCAACTGGATGGAGAGGGTCCCTTGAGAAAGGGTAAGAGCCCAAGGACCCTTTGTGTAAAGACTTCTCCAAGTGTTCCTGGGGCGCTGCAGCCCCCAGCGGGCTCAGTGGGTAACTCTGTGCTCAGCACAGGCCTGCTATTCATGGTATCCAATCCCTGCTTTGCATGTAGGCATTTCTCAACTATCCCCAGGGTCAAGGGTACCCACTTTTCAGAGCTCTTTCCCTCCCCAAGGTCAGGTTCACTGCTCCCAAAGAGAGGGGAGTCATTGTGCACTTGTGGGAGGCCTGTTTAGAAATTTAGTTGATGGTTGCAAAAGGTTGCAAGAGATCTTGGGGTGGAAAAGGAGATATGACTCGACCATCAGCAAGCCCAGAGTGAGGATGGCACTCTCCGGTGCCCTGTGCAGCTGCCCTGGCTATCTGTGCATCCCCTGGGTCCCTCTACCTCCACGGAAATGACCAGCGAGCAGAGGTTCTATATAGATTGGGCGGTGAGGACCAGGGGTTGGGGGTGTATGTAAGAGAACCAGATTAGAGCAGAAACCTCCGCCTGCAGCTCTTAAGATGCCTTGGCTCCAGCTGGCGTAGAGTGTCCTGCTAAAGTGTCTGCTTCCTGCTTCTGCCCCAGGGGAGCTTCTGCTTGTCCTCAGGAGTCAGGGTCACGCTCCCAGGATGAGGCTTTGGCAGTGGGACTCCACGTCTAGAGACAAGATTTCCACAGGGATCCGTGGGGACACCCATGTACTGCAGCCTGCGACATGGGTCAGCTGCTTTTCTGGGGGGAAATCTCTCCTTCCTCCGGAGAAGAGGAAAGAGTTAGCGCTATGTGAATTTTCTGACTCCACTGCCAGCTAGGGTTCCCAGAATATCCAGCCTCAGATCTGTGGGTGTTGGGCCAGCTCCAAACAGCCTTGGAGCCCCTCAGGCCAAGTTGCCAGCGTCTGTGTCACGGTGTCCTTGAGCCTCCCAGCCAAGCCTCGAAGAGCAGGGAGGCCTGGGGTTACCCACTTACTACTGGCTGTTTGGCTCTGCCTTGCTGGTCTCTCTGGGTGCACACAACTCATTTTTTAGTTTTGTAGTGTCTCTTTCAAGGGACGGCACACGAACAGAGCTCCCGTGTCTGCTTCTCACCAGAAAATAAAATTCTCAAGTTAGACAAGAGAACAAAAAATTAATTAGGTTAATGTGCAGTCTGGGAGCTACGTCATCAGCCGGAGTCACTGAGCAGGGAGGGTAGTAGGGGACCAGTGGAAGGATCCGCCTTCACGAAACAATTAGTCGGGGCGTCACAGGCACAGCCTATAATAGTGAGCTGTCTGTCTGCCCCATAATGAGAGACTACCACTGTGCCAAACCTAGCTCACTCAATAGTGGGACCCCAAAACTTTTCATTCTGTATCCCCTTTAGGATCCTGGTACCATGCTATACTCCAGAGTGTACCCAACTCAGTCTCATGGCCTTAGGGCTATTGTCAGTTGGTTGCTTATCCATCAGCCTCTGTTGCTGTACCTCCAAGTGTTACCATTGGAGGTTGATGCTATAATGTTGTGGCACCCATGCAGACTAATGTGCTGATATAACTTTACACCCCATCTCTAGGGGACATTCTTGGCTGTGAATGCGCATGTCACTTAGGTAGATGCTACCAGCATCCCCTGAGAGGGACAATGTTGTTCCCACATTGGTGACAGCAATGGGGCTAACAGCTTTGTATATTGTCCCCAACCTGCCATGCGGAGTGCTAGGTTTTATCCTCTCATCCTGAGCAGATTGATGTCCCCTCCACATATTATTGTGAAGCTCTCCCCAAGAGCACTGCCCTTCCTGTCTGGTTACCAGTGAAAGGTTCTTTGTCAACTGGTACCAAGCGGTCGCTGAGGGCCCACAGCTCAAATGGTGGTCATCCCTGGCGGGACGTTTACATCTCTCGGATCAATGGCTCTGGAAACGCAGACACCCAGCACTGCCCTGCCTGAGGAATGAGTCTCACCATGAACGCTCCCTGCCCAGGTGACTCACTTGGCATTCGGTAAACTGGAGCTGAGAGACAGGAGCGACTCTGTCCATGATGTACCTCAGGCATGTAGCCCAGCCTGGCCCCGGTTAGACCATAGGGCCCTGTGCGCCAGTGCTGCAGGGATGTGGGCTCTCCAGAATGGAGGAGAATTGCCATCCATGCTGAGGCACAGGACAGGGGAACAGGGGAGTCCCCTGTGTGGGCCTGTGGGTGGGGCCGCATGGCTGCCAGGCACCCCTGCTGGTTCCAACATCCACAGCAAGGCACCATGGAAACAGAGTGTAGCTCATGGAAAACATTATTTTCTTTGATGAATCATGTTCTAAGTTGGGAGGAAAGTTCACTAGACAGTTGAGGCACTAAAGAGAACAGCCCCGTCTTTGTTCAGCAAATCTGCAAAAGAAGTGAAGAGGGTCTTTGGTGTCAGCAATAAAGGAAACTCTCCAGAGGCCACACCCCGGGAAAGGCTGAAGACATTCCGGAAACCCCAAACCCCGAAAGTGGGCTCTTCGAACACTGGACCACTCCATCCTTTGGATTCCACGCCTGTCCCACTGGGCTCTCTGTCACCGCACTCTCTGAAGGCATGTGGCCTTTTTGTGTGTCTGGAAAATCCCAGATCTCTCTACTTCTGACCTTCCCTGGGGGTGGGGGTGCAGGATGGATAGACTCCTTCTCCAATTAAAGAGGCATCAGAAACTGCAGGGGCCATGTAAAAAGAGCAAGCAGTAGCACCCCTTGTGTGCCAGGAAACACAGTGAACGGGGTCAGGCTGTTTGCAGAGTATGTGACTTGTCTCTTCATCTGTGTGGAGCAGGCAGCCAGTCCCTCTTGACAGTGACATAAACCCTCAGGTCAGGGAACACTATTCTACATTTGTTCTCTACCGGGGAGCTTACAGCCTTTGTGGCCCCTTTTCAAACTAATTCTGTCAGGTGGAGCCCACAAAGGGCACAAATCCATGTCTGAGCTGCCATGGAGGGCAGGGAGGTGACCAAGATGCTACCCACAGGGCCAAACACCAGCAGAATCCCAAGCCTGGATCTATCTCTTGGGCCACGTATCAGCCACATGCCTCAGCTAGACAAATGAGCCCTCCCAGACTCCGTCAGAATGGATAACTGTGATAGATGGGCCATTAAAACCAGAAACTCAGTGTGAGATCTCGAGCCCAGTGCTCTACTCAAGGGAACTCTGTTCCTAAGCTTCAGTGACCTTCCAACCATAGAGTACAGGGGATTTGAACTACACAGCCTTCAAGACTCACAGCAAAAAGCTCTTATCCATGGGCCACATGTTCTGAACTCTGAACTAACACAGCCTGGTACTGTTGGCTGCTGGGTGAAATGGGTTACAGCCCAATTTGTAAGTTCTTGGCACAACAGGGTATATTGTGGGGGTCCTTGTTGTCTACCACTGTGGGTAGACATTGAGAGACAGAAAAATATATACAGGAAACCCTGAGTGGCTTGGTGGACACCTACTGGGACCACAGATTATTGGGGTCTCCTTTACAGATAGACAGTCTCTGAGACCTGTGGGGCACAGAGACAGTGGACCCTTGCCAATGGGGGCCACCAGGGCACCCACGCTCAAGGCTAGAGTGCAAGGGGGGATGCCTAGATCCCCCCCCATAAAGCCCTTGGGGTCACAGCCTGTCCTCTCTTGGTAGGAGATGTATGTATGTATGTATGTATGTATGTATGTATGTATGTATGTATACATGCCTGGGTGGGCAGGCACCACAGAAGCAGGGACTTGCCACCCATAGTTTGAGCCTTACTTAAAACAGTTCTTAGAACAAAAGCAGCTATGGGTTTTTTGTCTTTGAGTTTTCTAAAATTTCTAAGACACAAAAATCTTACCCATTATGGTTCCTTACGATACTTGGGGCTGCATACCCAGAGCAGGATTTGAATGAGACTAAACACCCCTACCTCCTCAAAGCAGGCTTTAAAACAATTTTTTTTCCTTTCTCAAAGGGCTGGAAGAAGAGATGCTTTATAAAGGCCATGAGCTGCAGGGGTTGGTCATCTGCAGCCAGAGGGGGCGCTGTTGTTCCATGGAGAACGGAGGCTCTGCCCTTCTTCCCGACCACGCCCAAGACTCCAGAGCCTTTGGGACTACCTAAGGGCTGACAAAGGCAGACAAGACCTTTGTGGGTTTTCATTCTTTTTCACAGGGTCTACTCACTTTTTCGGGTGTGTAAAAAGCCTGACCCGCTCCGCCTCCACTCCATTACAGAGGAGCTGGAAATAGGGAAGAGCTCCTTGGGCATCCAGCATGTGCCCCTCTGTTCCCCTTCAGGCGTGACCCTCCTGCCTAGCAGCCTTGTGCCTGTGGGTCTCTCTGCTGCTACCTACATGACTCTCTGACCCTGGGATCCTGGCAAAATCCCTGGAGCTTGGTTTGGAACTTCAGGTCCAGGGGTTACTTGGCCCCGAGTCCCCCAAGGACTGTTCACTAGTCTGCAAGGTCACGGAGAGAGGTGGGCTTCCTGCTACTCTGCCCCTTTTGGACACGCCCACAGGAGAAGTTAAGCATCTATACTCTCACAGGAAAGATTCTCGGGGGTCCTTGGGACTCCACACTTTTCCAGCCCTAATCTTCCTGTGGCTACACCGCAGGGCAACTTTCTCTCGGCACAGAAGTCCAGGCTGGCTCAGGAGCACTCTGTCCAGGAGGGATTTGTACAAAAGTGACCCGCAGCTTGGCCAAGATTTGAGCCGGGAGTGAAGAGCAAGGAGATTGGCCAGAGATAACCTGAGTAGCCTTAACCGGGACCCTGAAGTGATTCTGGGGAGAGAGGAGAGAGACAGAGAAACACAAAGAGGCAAAGAGAGGGATGGGGTGGGGGCTGGTGGGGGGGGCAGAATGAAGGAATAACGGGTGCTGTGAGGTGGGAGGACTGTGTGTGGCGCAGCAGCTGGCACAGCAGCGGTGACCAGAGACAGGGATTCTCTGGTACGTGCTGTGTGTTCTCCCTATCACGGCTCTCTGTGTACACAGAGATAACCGGAAGAGAGGAAACGCAGGTGATGGAAGGGCCACTGGGTAGGGATGTATCCCTGGACTGAGGCTTACAGAGCACTAGACCCTGCTCCTTCTGTATAAAGCTCATGAGCTGGCACCAGACCAGCTAGAAAAGGATGAATACAGCCAGCCATGTGATGGTCTGCCCAAGTTCCTTGGTTAGAACACCCGCAAGCCACAGCTGACTGCTCTACCTGGGCTGTTCCCACCTCCCCATCCTGAGGCTGCCTCTGCAGTATCATCTACCCATCCTGGGGAATATAGGCTAAGTGAGGCAGGGTCACTGAGGTCCAGAGTCAGCCAGTGCTATGTAGCCTGCTGGGGTTTAGCAGACTAGAGCGCTGGTGTTGTGTATTTTCCTGACCACCCTTTATTCATTACCCCAAGACCCATCAGGCCTGCTGACAGCGCATGGCTCTGAACCCAACCGGGAGACCTCTATGACTGTCGCTGTGTGATACCATGTGTCTGCTTCATGACAGGTCCCTGCTCTCTCTGGCCCAGAAGAGCACATCCTTGAAGGCCCAGGATGGCAATCAGCATGGCTGCCAGTGTGTCTATCTATCCCTGTGTCCGTCAGGGTATCCATCAGTACAGACACACCAGGCCCTGTCCTGAAGGGTTTAAGCTGTCTTTATTGTGCAACCACCCTATAAAGAAAATAGCTCGGCTTGTAGATGTGCCAAAGGCCAAGAAAAAAGGCCATTTGTACAGCATGAAGCCACAGCCCAAAGCCAATGGCCTGAAGTTCAGGTTGGGGCAGGAGTGGGCATGAGATTACTGCCAGGAAGAACATGTGTCCGCCATGGTGACATATTCTGTAGGGCAGGCATGAGGAGGACAAAGAGCACAGTCTCACGGGGTCCTAGGATTCACTGTCACTGTTGGTTTTCTTTACAGACTTTTATTATTAATGATGCTGAAATTTGTAACCAAGTTTTTGTATTATAACGACTACACCACTCTTCTGGAATTTTCTCTGGGTAAGGATGGCCACTCTTCTGGAATTTTCTCTGGGTAAGGATGACTCTGGCTTTATCTGGAGCCCAGACATTATCAACACACACACACACACACACACACACACACACACACACACACAGATTGAGAGAGAGAGACAGGGACAGAGACACAGAGAGAGACAGAGAGAGAAACAGAAACAGAAGGAGACTCATACAAATACATCCATGTGGTTAGTGTTGACAACTTGGATTTCCATAATAAAGATCAAAAGATCAAATATCTTTTGCAAGTTAAGTATTTAGCTAAGTCGAAGTGACAGCTACACAGAAATCTCCAGCACCCGAGAAAGCCACGTTTGTGGCTCACACCAGAAAGCTGGGCTGCACAGTCCCAGAGGCGGTATTTGGAATGAAACAACCAGAAATATTTCCTGGAACTTCTTTTGGGAATCACAGAGTTTATTCACCCTATATTTTATTCTCCGTTACACTGGACAGTTGACTCCGAGAGGGCAAACATCTCACACACCGTAACAACAGGAAGTCCACAGCCCAGGAGTGTCTTGGCCTAGTACCCTAGAGGAGAGGGCCTTTTACTCTTCATAGAGGTTCCAGAGACCCGTTGCTGAAGCTCTGACTCACTCAGCTTTGAGGCCCTCCCCTTCCTCTCCCCCTCCTCTCCTGATCCCTCCCCTCTTTGCACCTCCCTCCCTCCCTCTTTCCACCCTCCCTGGCTCTCTCTACAGCCCTGGGCTCTGACTGCAGCAAGCAGAGACAACCTCTCACTCTGCCTTTACCAGCGCCCACCCTGACCCTGGCCCGCATTTGACGGTGACTTGCAGGCCAGCCAGAAACATGAGGCTGGCCCACGCTCTGCTGCTCCTGCTGCTACAAGCCTGCTGGGTGGCCGCACAGGACATCCAGGGCTCCAAAGTGATTGCCTTCCAAGGTGAGTGGACTGGCTGTGTTCCTTGTGTGTTGTGTTTAGCTGCCTGAGGGCCTGGAAGTAGGTGGGGCTCAATGCCCCAGAAGGTCCGGTCCCTTGTCCCCCCCTTTGTCTCAATCTTGTGGAGAGCCCCCGAGAAGGGGGCTTGTCCCTTGTCCAAGCCTACATTCTTTTTGGTTCCCGTCTTGAAGCAGCTATAACATCCGGCTCCCAGCCGAAAGGCCCTGGAGTCCTGTCACCCCAAATCTTGCCATGCTAGGGAGATGACAGGTTGGTAAACTCCAGAGGGACCTAGCAGCGAGGGGAGCCTGTGGCTAGGCTACCACTCCTGGTCCATGTCTATCCTGAGTGAATGACTGATATTCTCTCCTTGCTTGATGGCCAGCATAGGTAACCTGCCTCCTCTCAACTCAGGGGGAGGTCATAGATCTGGTGACTTTGGGTTGAACCGGAGACCATAAGGAGAAATGGTCCAGTTCTCCCAGGCAGCCCCTGCCCTCTGTAACTGGCCAAAGCCACTATAACTGAGCAAGGCTCCATCCAAGGACAGGACACTCTGAGACTTGCCTCTCAATCAGCCCCTGCTGGGTGTTGCCCACCAGGCAAGTGAGCGGCTGGGGCTGCATCGATCACCTGCTCGGAGCTCTGCTGGGGAGAACGGATGGTGTCTGGCCAGGAAGCCCCTGGCCAGATTGGGGATATGTGAAGGGGCCTGGTGCTCCCAGAGGGGCTCAGGGCATGGCTCATGGGACCTTCTCTGATTCAGACTGCCCTGTGGATCTATTCTTTGTGCTGGACACCTCGGAGAGTGTGGCCTTGAGGCTGAAACCTTATGGGGCCCTGGTGGACAAGGTGAAGTCCTTCACTAAGCGCTTCATCGACAACCTGAATGACAGGTAGAGTGAGCATGCCTTGGCCTGTCCTGTAGCTCTGTGGTCCTGGGGTGTAGAGTGGAGGGGGACTGGACCTACATGTAGAGCTGAGCCTTAACTCCGTATTGCAGAAACTGTCCAAAGCTCCATCCCATGTCTCTGCAGCTCAGAGGGACAGGAGGGAGGGTAAGTGGGTGGGAGATGGGACAGCGCGGAGGGGAGGAAGTCACCTTGTCAACAGGGCTGAGAAGACAGTTCTGAGTATAGAGATGTGAGGTCTCCATATTCCAAACACACAGATAGGGGTGTGGGGAGGCCGCCAGATGTGTAGCTATGTCTGGTACCTGGATCCCACCTGCCCACATGGGCGTTAGAGCCTCCACCTAAATCCTGGGCTGAACATCCCCAGTGTCTTCATCACAGGGGCTGGGAGGAGGGGACTGTGGGACATAGCATGATGCTTCATTCACTCTCTTCCTCCCTCTCTCCTCAATGGGACACTGGGAGCAGAGGGTGTGGCTGGGGGCAGGCCCTGAGGAAGGATGCAGATCTTGAGTCTCCTCCCCTAGCAGGGTCCCCACAATCAGTCACTGTTAAGGACAGTAACTTGGCCTGTACAAGCCTCAACCATGCTAACTACCCATCCAGGGCCCTGCACTCTCTACCCATGGAGATAAGTGAGCTCGGCAGATTGGGGTGATCCAACTACCCCCCAAGGCTGTTTACCTCGGGGACCTGAACTTAGGGAAACTGTCTGAGGCTGTAGGGAGGAAAAAGTTGATCTACCTGCAGATAACAGTGGGTATCCTCCATCCGTTTACTTAGCTTCTGGTGCCTCAGGATCCCACCTGTGAAATGGGGTGAAACTACATATACTTCTATTAGCTTCATTATAGGGGCCTTGGTCACTCTGTCTCCTGAAAATACATATGTGGGCCCCCATTGCAGATCCTGGACAGTTGTGGGGCCAGATGCTACAGAACAGGCTAGAGGGAACTCGGACCCACTTCAGAAACCCCCATGTCCTAGTTAGATCTGGTCTGTACCTGTCTCTAGTCTCACTCAGTCTTCTGCAGTGCCTGGGGGTCTGGGACTCCAACTGGGGTCACTTTTACGGCTCAGTTGAGACTCGGATTGGTTTGTACGGTCATACCCACTGTATAGCCCCCAGGACCGTGACCACCCCTTTCTGTCATGGGACCCTGAGTTACCTGCCTATCTGTGAGATGGGGACACAGTGGTACCCTTGGGTGGTGGGACAGCAAGTTCTTTCATGAAGCATGTCCTTGGGGTGGGGTGGGGGAGGTCTCTCTGGGCTCCCCTCACCTCATTTCACCTACGACTCGCAGGTACTACCGGTGTGACCGCAACCTGGTTTGGAATGCGGGTGCGCTGCACTACAGTGACGAGGTGGAGATCATCCGAGGGCTCACGCGCATGCCCAGTGGCCGCGATGAGCTCAAGGCCAGCGTGGATGCGGTCAAGTACTTTGGGAAAGGCACCTACACCGACTGCGCCATTAAGAAGGGTCTGGAGGAGCTGCTCATAGGGTGAGTGGAGGAGAGCCAATCACAATGGCCAAATCTGGACTAATTGTGTCTATGAGCCCGGACAGTCTAAGGTGGCGCTCTACTCACAGGCCTTTCAACCTGTGTACTATAGGGCCTCCTTGGCCCGTTTTCATGGCCAGGTGAACTTCCAGCAGGCTGCCTGTTACCCATCAAGCACTGGGACAACGGCTAGAGACTTTGTCTCAGGGAGTGATGCGCCTGCAGCCACAAACCTAAACGGGGACAACTGATCTCTGCCCATCCATGTATCTCTCCTGACTAAATAACCCCAGTCACCACCTAGAGGCAGCAGAGAGAGAGAGAATGGGAGAGAGAAGCCAGTAATTGCTGGTGCAGCCCTGGGACCACCCAGTGGGTGTCCTTTAGCAGCAGGGGGCGTGGCTTCTGTCTCCCTTGCTATCCTGCCTGGGTCTGAGGATCTCTCCTCACATGGCTAGATGCCTTCCCGTAATAGCCCAGGCATTGAGCTGGGTGACACCATGGTCCCTGGGTGACAAGGGACAGACAGCATGCCCAGAGCTGTCTCAGGTTCTTGTTCTGGGCCTCAGCTCTGATTCTCAGGCTCTGAGCCCTTAGAGAGGATCCTAATGCTGCCCACATCTCCAGGGGCTCCCACCTGAAGGAGAACAAGTACTTGATCGTGGTGACCGATGGGCATCCTCTAGAGGGCTATAAGGAACCATGCGGGGGTCTGGAAGATGCAGTGAATGAGGCCAAACATCTGGGCATCAAGGTCTTTTCTGTGGCCATCACACCTGACCACCTGGTAAGAGTCCCTCCTCCCCTTATACCAAACATACAAGATGGAGGGCCTCTGGCCTCCTGGGTCCCAGAGCCACTGGCGTCCTCTTTTCTGCCACTGTTTGAGTACACATAGTCTGTTTCAAGGCCTCCCACATGCCGGGTTCCTGGTGTGACCCTTGGGGTAAAGACTCCCCAATAGACAGTCCTAGCCCTTCAAAGGGCTGACTCCACCGCACTGAGGAGAGTGGATATTCCTGCGTGGGTTCTGCGACTACTACCCAGTTCACAGTGGCGCATGGCCTTGTGGCGGTGACTCACTCATCTCTCCTTACCTGCGTTCTCAGGAGCCACGGCTAAGCATCATTGCCACAGACCACACATACCGACGCAATTTCACGGCAGCCGACTGGGGGCATAGCCGCGATGCAGAAGAGGCCATCAGCCAGACCATTGACACCATTGTGGACATGATTGTGAGCATGGACATCTTTGGGGTCAGGGGTTGGGGGTCAGAGGTCAGAGGTCGGGGGTCAGGGGAAGGGGGAAGGGGAAGGAGGGCTGTGCCCATGGAGGAGAATAACTCTTTCTCTCATTTTTATTTCAGAAAAATAACGTGGAACAAGTGGTAAGTGCTTCCCTCTGAGACCTGAGAGTCAGGGCCCTGGGTCTTACACGGGTCCTAGCTCTGGCTGTGAGCCTGCTGTCGGGGCAGGGGGTGTGCCTGGACTCTTCCCTCTCCAGCTTTGGTCTCTGACTGGTCTCCTATCTTTCTCTTCCACAGTGCTGTTCTTTTGAGTGTCAGGTAAGTGTGGTCCACCCTCTCTGCTGACCTGGGACCTCTGTCTAGGATCTGGGGTTAATAAGGTCCTCTCTTGTTTCCCTCAGGCTGCCAGAGGACCTCCAGGGCCCCGAGGCGACCCTGGGTATGAGGTGAGTTGTCAACGGAATTATTTTAGTATGGGTGGAAGCAGTGAATTCATCCACGGCTGTATGTCTTCACCTTATGCTAATCCCTATAACCTCACAGAGAAACCAAGATTTCTTTCCATTTGAATCTCAATACCCAGGCAGTTAAGTGATGTATATTAACCTCTTACGCTAACCTGGCGACTTCCCAGCCATGATCCCAATATACTTGCTTCTTCTTATCAGTCTGGCTCTTTGAGCTTCAGGTGTGTGTCTATGACCTCTCTCTGACCCTCTCCCTCATGGCCTCTCTTCATCCTCTTGACCAATCTGACTCTCCCTCCCCATCTCCTTCCCCTGGCTGGTGGAAATCCCACCCTAGTCTCTCTTCTGCCCAGCCATTGGGTGTTGAGCATTTATTGACAAGGCAGAGAGTAAATGGTAAAAACTGTTTACACAAACTTGAGATAGGAGATGCTTGACCTAAGCTTTATAAATGCCGAGTCCACATTGAAACAAGATTTGGGGACAGAGAAATCAGCCTTTGAATAAGCCAAGGATGGATAATCTGGACAGAGTGCACAGAAACATTATGCATACGCTGAGTGTCTGAAATAACTCTTATTGGGACAGGCCACAGTGGACGCTATAGCTCTGTGCCTACCTCCTTGGGCACTGTGGCGGGTTTGGGGTGTGGGAGCTGGGGTTGCAGAGCCTGCTCTTTGTGGTCCAGAAGGTGGCCTGCAGTCTTCAATGTCAGCTCAGCATCTGCTTGACATTCCCGGTGGAGTTGGGGATGAAACTGGGGCTCTCAGCGTGACTCATGTGGCACAAATTTGAGCACCAAGGGAGATGCTCAGTGTTGGTTCCTACAGAAGGTCAGATCTAGGACGGTTCTCCTACCACATGGCCATCACCCGCAGAGCTGCTATTGCCCTCTGGGGAGTCTCTCTGCTGGGTCTCCCTGTTCCTCTGGGCCTGAAGCAGCGTATCATCAGTTCAGCCTTGAGCACCTGCAGGCAAAGGCACAGCTCTAAGCCCAAAGCTAGCCATGATGGCGCAGCGTGAGGACCCTGGTGGGTAAGACTCCCAGATGACAGGCAGGTCCAGGAGCCAAGGCCAGGACGACTCTGGAGCCTGGATGGAATCACTCTGAAGAACCTTTTCACACACAAGCGGTCTTGCCCAGCTTTCCAGAGCAGATGGCTGTGGCTCCTGACTGGGCCTCCCCTGAGCTGATCTCCCCTGCCTTCCAGGGGGAACGAGGAAAGCCAGGTCTTCCGGGAGAAAAAGGAGAAGCTGGAGACCCTGTAAGTATTGGTTATTGTCCGCATGAGGGTGAGGACAAAGGCGGAGAAGCCTGAGGCTGGGCATCAGAGCTGTAGAAACTTCCAGAAACATAATTCTGAGCACAGAGACTACACAGCCTGTCTTTTGTTGGGGGAAGAAAGATATCCCAAGGGTCAGGATGACCAAGTCTGAGGGCCTCTGCTTTCAACCATGATAAGTCTCCTGGCAAATATCTCTCCCTTCTAGCCCCCCCCCCATGTCCTGGCTCCCTACGCTTTCCTCTGGGGTGCGGTGCACACCCTCTCCTCCCTCCTGGGTGTGCTGGGCTCCCTCCCGACCTTCAGGGGCGCCACCGCAGGTCCCTTAAGAATTCTATGTGGGTCTAGCGGTAGCAAGGGGTGAGGTGGGCTGAGTAGGACCTTCCAGTGCTATCCAGGGATGTCTGACTATCTCTTGTTCTGTTCCAGGGGCGACCTGGGGATCTTGGACCAGTCGGGTACCAGGGTATGAAGGTATGTGTCCTTAATGTCCAATGGCCTCTCTTGGGTGGGGTGGATCAGGGTTTGGAAGCAAGGCATAAGCTTCTGTGTGCAACAATAACGGATCCTTTCCTTTTCTGTTTGGCTCATAGGGAGAAAAGGGGAGCCGCGGAGAGAAGGTGAGTGAGTGAGTGAGTGAGGGCGAGCTTCCGGGTGTGTCCCTACGAGTACAGAGCATTATCTTAAGTGATGAGCATGGGGGAGGCAGCGGGTGTTTCTGTCAGAGGGAAGCGTGGGAAGTAGACCCTCCAGGCTTTCTCTATGCCTCTGGGGGAATGTGGCTGGTTTTTAGAGACAGACCCCGTGAGTTCCGCTGCTGCCTCAGGCCACCTGGGTCATAGAGGATGGGGGTGGGGAGTGTCATGTTACCTCAGAGGACAGTTCCTGGAGACCCTCAGAACACAGACCTTGTTGTCTTTCCTACCCATTCTGCCCTGAGTCCCTGACCTCTCTGTCCAGTGTCCCTGATCGCCAACCCCCCCCCCCAACTTTCTTGGGTTGGTGAGGTAGTGTCACCATCCTACCTAATGAGAGATTAGAGGTGCAGTGGGAGCTGCCCTCTGACCCTCTTCTTCCTGTTTCCACAGGGTTCCAGAGGACCGAAGGGTTACAAGGTGAGTGTGGACGGGCTGAGGACATAGATGCTGTCCATGGCCAGCATAGCTGAAGTGCTAGTGACATCTATCTAACCTTCTTGTGTCTCCGTGCCTCACAGGGCGAGAAAGGCAAGCGCGGAATCGACGGGGTCGACGGCATGAAGGTAATGGCTGAGGTCGGAGGGCTGGGAGGGTGGGGTGTGCTATCCAGGATGGATACAGATCCCATAGCGGGCTTTCCTGGAAACCTGGAGGTGTGAGCCGGGCCATGTTTCTTGCCAAGACCCAGGTCCTAGTAAACCCCAAGCGAGCCACCTGATCTCAGAGGGCTCCTGACTTTCCTGGGAGGGGCTTGGATGAACAGAGCTCTAGCCTCTACTCAACCATTCCAATCTTGATGTTTTCTTCTCCTTCCAGGGGGAGACGGGATACCCAGGACTACCAGGCTGCAAGGGCTCCCCAGGATTTGATGTAAGTTACTTCCTCTATCCCTTCGTCTCGGAATTGTGGGTTCTTAGGAACTTGGTCCAGCTCTTGCTATACTGACTCCTCCCAGTGAGTGAGCGCTATGTGGAGTCATTTGATTCAGTTGCTCAGTCCGAGGGTGGCCACTTGTCTGGGGCCCGTGAGGGTCTTTGGCTAGCTCCAATTTGCTTCTCCATCTTCCCACCAGGGCATTCAAGGACCCCCGGGTCCCAAGGGCGATGCTGGTGCCTTTGGGATGAAGGGAGAAAAGGTAAGTGATAGGTGTCCTGGGTCAAGCATTCCTCCCGGGACCCACAGTGTGAGGACCAAGCCTGGCTCAGAGCAGCAAAGCCATAAAGCCTCAAACGGTAGCCTCAAGTTTGCCGTTCACTACCCAACATCTCAGGTCTGGACCTGAGAAGGTTTGAGGCTGAGATGGTCAGGACCGTGCTCTGCAGCTGTGTGGGTGACTTGGAGGACTGGGAGGTCAGAACTCCTCCAGAGTTGGTTAGGATGGCCCGAGGTTAGGGTAATCACTAAGCTGTGGTGTGGCTTTCACTGTATGGACCCCTGACCCCCGATCTTCCGCAGGGTGAAGCTGGAGCAGACGGTGAGGCTGGGAGACCAGGCAGCTCAGGGTCACCTGGAGATGAGGTAAGATGGAGAGGCGGGAAGTGGGATGGGATTGGCCTCATGGACACTGGGGATTGTGCTTATTCTCAACTTGTCCTCCCCCAGGGTGATCCGGGAGAGCCTGGTCCCCCTGGAGAAAAAGGAGAGGCCGGTGATGAAGTGAGTATCTCTATTCTTCTCCAGCTTCCATCCCCACATACAGACTGAGCGCAGGCTAGTGCACAAACTAACGTGAGCTATTCCTCCTTGTCCCAGGGAAATGCTGGCCCAGATGGTGCCCCTGGAGAGAGGGTGAGTCGGCTGGATGGTACTGTTGCTGCTGTCTTCACAGGGGAGGCTTGTACAGCTTGACCTGGGCCTGGTCCCTGGAGGTCCTTAGTGCATGCCTTGGCTAGGTGGGAAACCGGACATCAGCGTTGTAGATTTCACCTTGTATGCCGGCCTTTGGGTCACTTGGGCTTCTCTAGAGGTAGGTGGCTTGAGGAACACAGAGGTCCGCCCACGGGCTGTTCTCACATGACCACAGAGACAGCTGCTGAGATCATAAGGCTTAGCTCTCAAGCTTCTTCCGCCAATCCATCCTAACAGTGGAATGCAGGCAGCCTCACATCCATTTCTCTTCATACAGGGTGGCCCTGGTGAAAGAGGACCTCGGGGGACCCCTGGTGTGAGGGGCCCAAGAGGAGACCCGGTAGGTCATGCCTTGGGACTGTCTGGGGGGAACACTGAGGCCGGGCAGAGTTGAGCATAGATCTGGAGGGCCAGCCATGTCCCCTTAGTGGTGTCTATGCCTCAGCTCTCCTGCTTTCCAATGGAGGGCTGGAACCGCCAGGGCTCTGCTAGGGCATCCAAGGAAGGGCATCAATTCAAATCCTGTCAGAATCTTGCTCATTAGTGGGCGCATCTGAGAAGGAGAAGCTGCAGGTAGGGCCAGACTTGGCCTCCAGTTTTGAGTTCAGCAGACCCAGGCAACCCTCACTAGAGTGCCTCAGTTGCTCGCCACCAAGACAGTGGCTCTTCCTAGAGCAAACCACTGGTGGCCACGTGGCCTCTACCTCTACATTCATCAGCTCATTTCTCCCTAGGGTGAAGCCGGACCACAGGGTGACCAAGGAAGAGAGGGGCCTGTCGGCATCCCCGGAGACTCGGTAGGATGCCTGATATATTGTGGGGAGCCATGATGCCTTACTAAGCCAAGAGTTTCACTCGGGTCTTCAGAAGGAAGTATTCCCAGTGGCTCAGCATGGTGGCAGAGGGGGGTCCTTTTACAGATATGTGTCCCTGCAGACACATCGTGCCCATGCTAGCCTGGTTTGGCTGGGTATGAATATGTGTCAGTGCTCAGCATGAGACCAAGAAATGTAGTGGAGGTCATGCGATACAGACACTTGTAGGCTCCATACCATACCATAACCTTAGATCTCTGACTTTGAGCTGTTATGTTCACAGGGCCTGGTAGTGCATGTGTGTGTGTGTGTGTGTGTGTGTGTGTGTGTGTTGGGGGAGTGATGGGTAATAGAGACCTGGATACAACAGGGTAGGAGACTATGTTGGTGAGGACCAATATGAGTTCCTAGGCTACAGGATGGATGGAGGTGAGCTCTTTGCATTCTCAGGGAGGTATGGCTATGAGGCTGGCTGGAGTTAGTTTGGGAGAATTAGCATATTAAAGGTCCCACAGCATCTAAAGGTGTGAATAAGACCTTCCAGAGCCCGTAGAGCAAGGGCTATACAGCCAGGCTCAGTCTGGAGATACTGGGGTCTTCAGGTCACCAGGCCCCCTCAGAGCCATCTGGAGGGAACGAGGCAGGGACAGACATAGCTTGAGTCTGGAGTTAACTTTGCTTGTGTCTAGTAGGGAAGTGGGGGGAAGTCTTGGTGAGAGAACCCCAATTCATATGCAGGTTCTATAGGGCTAGAGGTACTTCCCAGGAAAGCACAGCCATTAAGGTCCCCTGAACAAAAGGAACATCCACATATCCTGGCACCTAAAGTGAAGGCTCCCCCATGGATACTAGACAGACATGCAAGGAGCCCAGCCTGACCATACCCCACATAGCCCCTGAGGCCCTGAGGGTCCTACACCCCTGTGCCCAGGGCCCTAGATGACAATGATGGAGCCCCTGGCCTGGGACTCTCAGTTCTCAGGGAAGGCAAAAATATGTGGCCCGGGGGTGGTGAGCTGAGCTCTCATAGTTCTTAATGTTCTAGGGGGAGGCTGGCCCCATTGGACCTAAAGGATACCGAGGTGATGAGGGTCCTCCAGGTCCTGAGGTAAGAACTCTCTTCTCTGCTGTTCGTCTAGGCTAGCCCTGACTGTCACCCTGAGGAATACCCTAGTCTTGCAGTATCTCCCACACCCCTTCCCATTTCTTTACACCCAGTCTTCCCTCTGTTGCCCTAAGAGGGTCCCAGAGAAGGTTAGTGCAGCACAAATCGCTGTGACCTAGCAATTACCTGTTCCTCTCCTATAGGGCCTCAGAGGAGCCCCAGGACCTGTTGGTCCCCCCGGAGACCCCGGACTGATGGGTGAGAGGGTAAGTATTTAGGAGAACAACCCTGCTGGACTTACTGCTGTTCATCAGAGACTCTTGGCATCTGGGACTTGCCATAACTTGCCCCTGAGAGAGGTGTTGAGGGGCATCCACAGTTGGGTCTCAAGATGCCTCATTCAAGACTCTCTTGCTTAAAGGTTCAGTTCAGGGCAGATCTGGGGTGGGAGCTGCTCCCTGACTGACAGGAGGAGCTCTGGGGACACAGCTGTCCCCAGCCATCTCACCACCATCTGGCATGGTGACAGCAACTCTATCTTCTCTCAGGGTGAGGATGGACCACCAGGAAACGGCACAGAAGGTTTCCCCGGCTTCCCTGTGAGTATCAGAGACATGTCTACCAAGCCTCCTTTGGTAACTCTTGGGCCAAGCTGGGCATCTGGATGGTTGGGATAGACCAGAGCCATCAGTTAGTCCGGGCATTTGAACCTGGGACTTTGCCAACCCTGGGCACATCCAACTGTGGTTCTCACTTGTCTGCCCTCCCCAATGGAGCTTGGTATAACCATCCTATCCTTCTTCACAGGGGTATCCAGGCAACAGAGGCCCTCCTGGGCTAAATGTGAGTATCCCTACCGTGCCTCTGACAGGTCATGTATGTAGGTCCACACTGCTCACATGCATATTCAGCACTCCATGAGCACCTTCCCACATGACTCCAGGCATCATGCACATTCACTTACATGAGACCCTGAGGTTGCACCACTGACTTCAGAAACACCCCCACCATATCGCATCTACCTTCTCTGCCTCCTTTACTCCCAAGATCCCACTAACCAATATATGTTGTCTCCTGCAGGGCACGAAAGGCTACCCTGGCCTCAAGGGGGATGAGGGTGAAGTCGGAGACCCGGGAGAGGATGTAAGTGGGGAGGGGGGAAGGGGAAGAATCTCTCAAGCGTGCCAACCCTGAAGGCTTTGTTCGCTGGAACAGTGGCACAGGGCAGGCTGGAGATGCCCTCTGAGGAACTGGAGCAGCTGAGCTGGAGTCTGGGCAACTGAAATATATGGCTGTTCCTGCTGACCCCATTCCATTTCCTTCCAGAACAATGACATTTCACCCCGTGGGGTCAAAGGGGCAAAAGGATACCGAGGCCCAGAAGGACCCCAGGTAGGTGATATAGCTGGAGGGCTTGGGTTTTGTAGAAGAAAAGAAAAGATGTATAAAGTAACTAGAGGCAGAAACCAAAAAACCCAAGGGACCAGGCTTGCCCCAAGGGCAATTAGGGACACTGAGGTCCCCAGAGGACACATAGTTTAAGAATCCATGGGCTCCACTGATCCAAACTCCCCATTTAAAGTCTTGGTCTGCTTTTGCTCTGACAGGGACCTCCAGGACATGTGGGACCACCTGGGCCAGATGTAAGTATGACGTCTGTAAATAAGATCTTAGGGCTGACCACTATGGTCATAGATCTGAATGGGAACATTAATGAAAACTGTTTACAGCTGGGGGAAGCTGGGGGCAGCTAGGGAGAGAGGCTTGAAGCCTTGTACCCAGGCTACAGATGTACACAACTACAGTTAAGGCTTGTGATGACTTCAGGGGACACAGGTAACAACTGTGGCAGACATCTGGCCATGGGGGACACATCCAACTATATGTTGGAAACTGCATCATAGCTTATGTTTTTAGGGGATAAAGTCAGGAACATTCTAGGCTGGGAGGAGTCCCTGGATAGATTCAATCCCCAGGGGTTCCCAGGGACCAGCAGGAATGGCCTCAGCCCAAGCCTTGTTAACAGTCTCATCTCTTTCCCCAGGAGTGTGAGATCCTGGATATCATCATGAAAATGTGCTGTGAGTATTTGGATCTCAGGATGCCTTTTTTTGTTTGTTTTTTAGAGCCAGCAAGTTCCTGCCAGCTACAGGGCCCAAACTTCTGCTCCAGAAGGGTCTCAGAGATTGGGAGGATTGGGAGGTATAGGTGGGCAGGGCCTAGGCTCTACTGAAATTGGCATGTCTCCCACTCCAGAACCATGGCTGGGCTACACACCCTCTGAGATTTCAGAGACTCTAATATGCTGAGGACCTGGCCAGAGCTAGGTGAAGCCAGGCAGAGCAGGACAGGGCACCTTGTAATCCAGAGCTGTCCTATTTATCACCTTTTCTCCTCTCTCCTCAGCCTGCTGTGGTGAGTGATGTCTCTTCACTCTTGGGAGTTCCGGAGCAGTGTTAAGTAGACCCATCCTGGCTCTGCAGCGGGCTAGTCATGCTGCACCCCTGCAAGGCCCTCAACCGTGTGCTCGCTCCCGCCGACTCCCTTCCCAGTGAGCAGTGCCCTGGGGTCAGGCGTCCTAGGATGCTGCGGATCCCTGACCTTTCTCCCTAGTGTTTCAAGTAACCATCAACAGGCTGGAGCAGCAAGCAGACCTCCAGGCCTGTCTTATCCACTCCTCCACAGGCTCAGAGCTAGGATGGAGGAGCAAGGGTAGCAACTGTTGGGTCTGGTCAAAGGAGGCCAGCCTGACAAGCCTAACTTCCAAGGAGACATGGGAGAGGAGTCATGATCCACCATGCGGATCCCAGGACACAGGGGTGGGACCATGGAATACGGAGGGAAGCCCATAGAAGGGCACTAAGGGCTGGCCCATCCCCCCTCCCTAGAGTGCACATGTGGCCCCATTGACATCCTCTTCGTGCTGGATAGCTCGGAGAGCATTGGCCTACAGAACTTTGAGATTGCCAAGGACTTCATCATCAAGGTCATTGACCGGTTGAGCAAGGATGAGCTGGTCAAAGTGAGTACAAGCCAGCCTGGGACCACAGATAGGGCCAACAGAGAGCTGGTGCCCTCCACCACAGCTTCTAGGCTCATCCCTGGGACCACAGATAGGGCCAACAGAGAGCTGGTGCCCTCCACCACAGCTTCTAGGCTCATCCCTGTATACATTGATTGACGTATACATTGAACTGTCTGGACCCTTCAACAAAGCCAAACAGTTCATCCTTAATGTCCATGGAAATATATATAGTGTATATATATGGAAGATATATATGTATGTATGGTCGAGATATATATGGGAGATGCATATACGTTCACATTATATGTATACACACACATATATATATACACATACACATACACATACACATACATATACATGCATTCTCACCACACAGCACAGAGAATCCTGATAGTGGGTCCAGAGCTTATCCTTTAAGGACAGAACCTTGGAGGGCCATGTACAGAGGCTTGTGGACCTGGGGAGTAGTTATGGGCCTCAGGGTAGAGGCCCTTGGAAGGCTGGGATTCTAGGACATAGCGGTATTGGACTCCAGACCCAGTAGTGTCTGTCATTCCCACAGTTTGAGCCAGGGCAGTCTCGTGCAGGCGTGGTACAGTACAGCCACAACCAGATGCAAGAGCACGTGGACATGCAGAGCCCCAATGTCCACAACGCCCAGGACTTCAAAGAGTAAGAGCATCCCCAAGATCTCCATCCCATCCCTGGGCCTATAGCAACTTGGCCTAGCCAGGACCCTGACCATGGCTCTGACCCTGGTCTGTCTGTCTGCTTGTGTAGAGCTGTCAAGAAGCTACAATGGATGGCTGGTGGCACATTCACCGGAGAAGCGCTGAAGTACACCCGGGACCGGCTGCTCCCGCCCACCCAGAACAACCGAATTGCTCTGGTCATCACAGACGGACGCTCTGACACTCAACGGGACACAACACCTCTCAGTGTGCTCTGTGGTGCAGACATTCAGGTTGGGCAGTTGCATAACCCCAGAACAGGGCTGAACAGGGGGTGGAGGGGTGGGGGGTGGGGCTGCTCTCCAGGGGAGGGGAAGTCCAGGATCAGCTGATCCGTGCAACCCTGTCTTCTGCAGGTAGTTTCTGTGGGCATCAAGGATGTGTTTGGCTTTGTGGCGGGCTCCGACCAGCTCAACGTCATTTCCTGCCAAGGCTTATCGCAAGGTCGGCCAGGCATCTCCCTGGTAAAGGAGAACTATGCAGAGCTTCTCGATGACGGCTTTCTGAAGAACATAACAGCTCAGATCTGTATAGGTGGGTGCTGGCGGTCAACAGGCTGAATGGGGAACGCCTACGTCTGTCTTAGACACGCCCATGCCTCCTCTGCTTTGGGGACTGTTTGAGCTAGAAACAGTCCTCACAATGTGCCTGGCACTTTTACCTTGAGAAAGATTGTGACCTGGCTGTATGGCACTGTCCAGGGTGACCCCTGGCCCAGCTGAGCAACATGAGGACAGCTGTTCTCATGCTACACGCATGGGACAAAGCCCCTGCCCCCAACACCATGTGCACACTGTATGTCAGCCTTACGACTGGTCTGACTCCATGCTGTGGACAATTTGGTCAAGGGGCGCACTTTGTGCCAGATTCATGATGGGCAGTTGATTAGTGGCACGGAACAGCAAACTACCTCTTCTCCTCTGAGACTCAATTTCCCCTTTTTAAGAGGAGGCCAAGGGCCTGACCCCACCTTTCAGTATTTTGGAGCCAGGACCAGGAAATGGTGCTAGGACACCATCTGTCTGTCTGTCTGTCCGTCCGTCCATCATAGGCCTCTGACCGAAGCAGAACTCAGATGGTTCACATGATGGTGGACTTATTCAGGTGATTTTTTTTTTCTTTACAGATAAGAAGTGTCCGGATTATACCTGTCCAAGTGAGTACAAAGATGGGCTGAGATAGGGTAGGGAAGGCAGGACCTGATTAAGGGTCCTACAGGGCTCTGGGCACCCTCCTATGAGGCTTGGAAGCTCTGAAAATCTGGGTACCCTCTGGCCTGTGCAGTCTGCCTAGTCTCAGGCCACCCTCTCTGCCCCACAGTCACATTCTCCTCCCCGGCCGACATCACCATCCTGCTAGACAGCTCAGCCAGTGTCGGCAGCCACAACTTCGAAACCACCAAGGTCTTCGCCAAGCGCCTAGCTGAGCGATTCCTGTCGGCAGGCAGGGCGGATCCTTCCCAGGATGTGCGGGTGGCCGTGGTACAGTATAGTGGCCAGGGGCAGCAACAGCCAGGTCGGGCGGCTCTTCAGTTCTTACAGAACTACACAGTCCTGGCCAGCTCTGTGGACAGCATGGACTTCATCAATGATGCCACGGACGTCAACGATGCTCTGAGCTACGTGACTCGTTTCTACCGGGAAGCCTCGTCTGGTGCCACCAAGAAGAGAGTGCTGCTGTTCTCAGACGGCAACTCACAGGGGGCCACAGCAGAGGCCATTGAGAAGGCTGTGCAGGAGGCCCAGCGTGCAGGCATCGAGATCTTTGTGGTGGTGGTGGGACCCCAGGTGAACGAGCCCCACATCCGTGTGCTTGTTACTGGCAAGACTGCAGAGTATGACGTGGCCTTTGGTGAGCGCCACCTATTCCGTGTACTAAACTACCAGGCCCTCCTACGTGGCGTACTCTACCAGACAGTCTCCAGGAAGGTGGCACTGGGCTAGAGGGCCACACACGTGGCTGGACACACATGGCATGGAGACACACTTCAACAGGCCTTCCCGCCCTTCCCACTGACCAAACAGGAATAGGAAATGTGACCCATTTGGTCAACTCAACTGTCTTAAAGGGAAAGCTGAGATGCACGCTCTTTGCTTTGTGTAATGTCTTCTGTGGCTCACCTGAGCTGTTATCTAGATCCCGCCCTTGGTTTGTACATCTTGGCGGCCATCTTGATGACTCCCCCTCCCCCATCTGGGCTGGATCCAGCCATCTTGTCTTCCTCCTCACCGCTCTTAACCTGTCCCTGGTGTCTTCACACTATCCCTGTAGTTTCCGTCTGTGTTCCTTCTTCCACGCTCAAAGTGAAGCAGACCTTCACATGAGCTCAGTTGTCTGGATTATGGCTTTTTGAAAATTGAACGCAAGAGGAGTTCCAAACACAAACTTGGAGGAGAGCCCTCCTCTTCATCAGGTGCTTGTCAGTGACCTCCGTGTGTCTTGGTCCTGGTCCTTAGTGGCTAGTCCTTCCACTCTGAAAGCAAAGGTGCTATCTATCTGTAAGGGCTCTCTCTACACACACAGAGGCTTAGCCTGGACAGTTCACACTCAAGTGTCCTGTCAGAACCAATCCAGAGCTTTCTCCCTCAAAATAGTGACTTGTCTCCCCCTGACCCCCGAAGGCTCCCCCTTAGTCAGTTTCTTCATGGCTCCCCCACATTCCCCTTAACCTGGCCCAAGCCAGTTATCTCTGCTAATAAATGTTTCCATTTTTCTCCGTGACTCTTCCCTTTATCTACAAACACATTACCCAACACACTTGGAAAGAGAAGTCAATGCCAGACATACCACAGGGCAGAAAAGAAGCTGCCCTGGCCCATGGACACTGCCCATCTGTTTCTGAGAGGAAGAACACAAAAGCCTACAGGCCTTTCCATATCAGGGAGTTGTAGCGCTGAGGAGCACAGCGCCCTGTAGCGCAGTATGGAGAGACATTTAGGGTTGATGGCTTGCCCAAAAGGATAACTCGAGACCCAGCTAGGTCTAATCAGTCTTATCCTACTTCCAACAAAATTCAACCAAATTAAATCAGATCTAACCAGAATAACCAGACCAAATGATATCCAATGAGATTACACCAGACCAAACCAAATATAACCTGATTAGACCATATCCCAGTGAGATCTGACACCAGGCCCAAACAAATACAAGCCAATAAATCAGATCCAACTAGATACACTAGACCAAACTGCACTTAGCCAGATTAAATCAGACTAAACCATATCCAACCAGATTAAAATAAACAGTACCAGACCCAACTAGAGTAAATTAGAACAAATGGGATCTAACCAGATTAAACTGGAATAGACCTAACTAGAATATGCCAGTCCAAATAGATTACACAAGTCCAAACCATATCCAACCAGACCAAACCAGATCCAACCAGATTAAACTAGTGTATACTAGATAATAACAGACCAACTCAGATCCAGAACCAACTAGATCCAACCATATTACACTAGCCCAATCTATGTCCAAATAGATTAAACTAGCTCCAACCAGATTAAGTCAGATCCAACCAGATGAAGACCAAATAGACAAGTGTCTACTAGATCTAGTTCTAAGATCACTCCCCCAAAAGTCCATAATGGAAACTGAAGAAGTCACCTGGATATTCAGAATAAGGTGGCAGTCTACCATGGTGTTGGCTGTGGCTTTGGCCAGGAGGTGGCCTACAGCTTCTGCAAAGCCCTCCTGCATGGTAGGGGCTACAGATGCAGATCTGGCCAAGTGGCATACATCCATTAGCGTCCCTACTGCCTTGTGAGGGGAGGAAGCACAGTGGTTAGCCCAGAGGCAATGGTGTGGACGTAGGGTGTAGAGACATCCACAGTAGAGTCCATTACACACAGTCATAAAAGCCTACTTCAGGTAACAAACAAATGCACAAAGAAAGCAACAGCAACAACAAACTCACTGGATCAATGCTTCTAACCCTGTGGGTTTCGCTCCCTTTGGGGGTGTCGAACAACCCTTTCACAGGGGTGACCTAAGACCATAGGAAAACACAGATATTTACATTACAACAGTAGCAAAATTACAGTTACAAAGTAGCAATGGAAATAATTTTATGGTTGGGGGGTTATCACGACATGAGGAATTGTATTAAGAGGCCGCAGTGTTAGGATGGTTGGGAACCAGTGCACTTAGAGTCTTTCTGCTGATGGAGGGTAGGCATTCAAGCAGAACTGGAGAGAGAAAAGGGGGGAAGGAGACAGGGAGGGGCACACAGTGGGGAACCCAGAGCAGCTGCTGACCTTGGCCACCATATAACTCCATTCAGATGCCCAACTATTTCCTTAATTTCTGTACCACAAACTAGCTTAGTAACACTTGGCACCTGGCCACCTGGAAGAACCAATCACATCCTTCATCCCTGTGCCGGGGAGCTTGGAGGAGGACCAAAAGCTAGTTTGGGGCATGGTAACCATCCTGAGAGTGGAGGAAGCACAGAAGGTATTTTCCGCAGACCTCTTTCCCTATTGCCCAAACTGGATCTCACCTACCTGATCACTCCAGGTCTGTATCCCAGATCCAAGTGGGACTTGATCATCCAGGTCTTGACACATTCATGTGGCTCTTTACCACAAGTTCCCTTATCCCAGCTGCTTAGTGTGGTCACCAGAGACCCCAGGTAGGAGGGACAATGGGTCTATTGGGCCCAGTCATCACAGATCCTTGTTGGAGCCCAGTAGAAACTTCTACTCTCATAGTTAGAATTAACTCCAGAACCTGAGACACAGCAAGGGATTTCCCCATAGCCACAATAAGTCCATGGTTGCTGCCACACCAACTGCTGACTGTTCTCAAGCCAGGATTCTTGGCCATTTCTGCTCAAACCTGAGTTTGCTTGAATCTCTTATCCCTCATCTTTTATCTATATGAACCTCTTTCTTAGAAGTTTCATCTATACAAGTGACCAGACAGCAATAAGTAGTTTCTCACAAGCCTGGATGTGTTCTACCCTATACAATGACTCTTTAATCACCTCTCCTCGGGCACACTTAGGACAGCCCAAGATGCCTATAATAGAGGCTTCAGATTAGTGGATGACTGAGTCTAACTTCCCACACCCTTTTCTATTGAGATTGTTTCAGCTGTCCTCTTGAAGTTGCTCCAACATCTGGAGACTCTTACTGTATTCACATACTCATCTCCTATTCCTTGCTCCTCTCCTCTCCTCTCCTCTCCTCTCCTCTCCTCTCCTCTCCTCTTCTCTCTCTCTCTCTCTCTCTCTCTCTCTCTGCAGAGAACCCAAGACAAAAATCTCTGCTGCTATGCGTGGTGTCACCCAAACCAGCCCCAAATTCTCCCAGACAGTGGGAACCATATACACAGGTTTCCCCTAAGAAGGTAGAGTCCTTAACTCCGGAAAATGCTTGACAGGAACCCATAGAGCTGTCCACAGGTCACA
This sequence comes from Mus minutoides, assembly GCA_902729485.2. Classification (NCBI taxonomy): domain Eukaryota; kingdom Metazoa; phylum Chordata; class Mammalia; order Rodentia; family Muridae; genus Mus; species Mus minutoides. The sequence goes on along the minus strand of LR750285.1, from coordinate 36,414 downwards.
CTGCCTGTCTAAGTGTGAGATATGGGGATCCCAGGGGTTCTTCTACCCATGTTCCCTCCTTTCTCTGGCTTACATGGAGAAGTCAGGGCTGTGAGAAAGCTGGCATGTCACTTGTCAGAAGGCTTTACCGTCCTCACCAGAGTTGAAAGGACAGCACCTGGACCTGGTTCTCCCTATAGGAGCATGTGGCTACTTTCCCTCCTATTCATAAGAGGTAGCCTCAAAGAGAATGAGGCCCATCAGGGTTTCTGAGGGACTGTGTGTTGTGGTAGATATTATTTGGGGGTTTATACCCTACCTTAGGTCATTTAATTCCCAAATAAAAGACACAAAACCTTTATATTTATAATAAGCCTTAAAGGTTTTAAAAGAGCTGGGCAGATATCAACCATCTATGCTACTTTGTCTACTTCCATGTCAATAACCCAGATATATCACTTGACATGTTCCATCTGAGCTGCTTCTACTCCAACAGGCTGGCCCTCATGGCCATGGGCTCACGATCTATCTACCCCATGGTAACTTCTTCTTCCTCCTCTCTCTCTTCCTCATGGTCCCTGCCTGAGACCCCCAAACCCAGGAACCTTTGCTCTGCCCCCTGTCTTCTGCCCATCCCAAGCTGCAGCTATCTTTATTAACCAATAATAGATAACATGGTGGGGGAGGGCAAGGTTTACACAACAAAAGCTGGTGTATGTGAGGATCTGATTATCTCGAAGCAGGTCTGTGATACAGTATTTAGGATTTGGATACATAGCAGCACCAGACCAACTACTACAACTGTGTGTCCTAGCAAACTAGATCTCTTAACATGTTTCTGGGCTCAGATCATTGGCTTAGATCTGCCAATGCTGGGGACAGGCTCTAAGCAATCTATCTCTGTTATCTGATCTCATAATTTGATCCTCCAAGATTGGGGGAATTAGAAGTTCTGTCTCCCCCTTCAGCTTTTCTCATGCAGAAGCTGCTGTTCTCTGGGCTGCCTGATCCCTGAGATGGTTCTGGAGTTTGGAGACAGTAGTTTTGCAACTTCACGTTTGGAAGAACTATAGAGAGAACACAAGGTTGCAACAGAGAGAGCTGCGGGCATATCACAGCGGACGGCACAAAGTCAGCAAGTGCAGGCAAATAAAAACCAAAGCACAAGCCTACTCATGGGCTGTGATGAACAAGCCTGACATCAAGAAGCCACGGGGAGGAGTTGGCTGTAAATACTGTGCATCCCTAGGGTGGTGATGTCAAGTCATTACATCATTTTGAAAGTGCCGAGGAACTTTTCTCATTCCAGTTTTACTTGACCTAGAGACTTTATATCCTGAGCACTCAATGGCTGTCAAAAATCAACTTGCAAGACCAAGTGTAGAGTGTTCCTTTAATCCCAGCTCTTGAGAGACAGAGGCAGGAGGGTCTTGTGAGTTCAAGGACAGTCTGCTCTACATAGAGAGATCCAGGCCAGCTAGAGTTATATAGTGTGGTGGTTTGAATGCGCATGAGAGCCATAATAGGCTCATATGTTGGTGGAACTGTTTGGGAAGAATTAGGGGGTGTGGCCTTGGGGGTAGGCTTTGAGATGTTAAAGTCTCTTGCTGCCCCCAGTGTTCTCTCTCTGCCTCCTGAGAGGAATTTTGAGCTGTGAGCACTTAGCTAGTCCTGCAGTCATACCTTCCCTCCACCATTATGGAATTTAATCCTACAAAACTGTAAGCTCAATTAGACACTATTATAAGTTGGCCTCGGTCACTATGTTTTATCACACCGACAGAAAAGTAACTAAAACCATAATGAGACCCCATCTCCCCAAACAAAATTAAACCCCCAAAGTCAACCTAAGATAGTCATTGTCTCATGCCAGCGAAGGTTAAAGATTCGGACACTCGTGGGCACAAGAAAGATGGATGAAATCTTTATTAGGAGAAATTAAGGGAATGTGAGAGAAACTCTTGAGGGTGGGAGGAAATAGACGTTGCATTCCTTTTGTGTAAAAGTTTTTATCAGACTTGTATCAAACACTGGACATTGGTTGGTCAATAAGTGGGCCCTGCAACTTTGCGCATGTTTTCCTGGTCCAATCAGGGGAATGATCACATGCCGTTCACACTTTGTCCATCACCTTCCAGGGGTGGCCATGTTTTGAAGCCCCAATATTTGAGTTGCTAACTCTTGACTGTGGTTCATCTGCTAGGTGTTAGCCTGGGCCAGTGCCAATCTTGTGGGTATCTTTNGGTCAATAAGTGGGCCCTGCAACTTTGCGCATGTTTTCCTGGTCCAATCAGGGGAATGATCACATGCCGTTCACACTTTGTCCATCACCTTCCAGGGGTGGCCATGTTTTGAAGCCCCAATATTTGAGTTGCTAACTCTTGACTGTGGTTCATCTGCTAGGTGTTAGCCTGGGCCAGTGCCAATCTTGTGGGTATCTTTTTGGCTATTAGTCATGCTATTCTGTTTCTTCTCTCTGGTATGGAGTCAGCTTGTAGACTTCTTATCACAGCTACCAAGATATAGTTGCAACTTTCTTTCGTTATCTTATATTCAGGATTTCCGTTGAACAATCTAAGGTTCTCTTTCATTGCATAGATATGAGGGAGGATTAGAGGGTCATAGGTAGACCAGGAAAGCGACAGTGCCCCCTCAAATGGCAGCTGCTTAGTTCCTGAAAACTTTGCGAGAAGAGATGTCAAGAACACATGGGGCTACTATCTCAACAAGACCCACAGGGTAAAGGGGATGACCTAGAGACCTTGTATAACACCCATCTCAGAGTCTGATTAGTAGACTTTCAGTTTCCCCCATCCCAAAGGAAACTGCTCCCTTGCATCCATAAAGGAGTTACCTTGGCTTTCTCTACATCGTGGTCTGTCTTTCCCAAACATCTAATTCTTTATCCGTTCCATAGAACAAGCTTGTTGAGCCCTCAGACGCCCTCCAGCATCCATATTGCAGGTGAATTTTGTTTTGTTTTGTTTTGTTTTGTTTTGTTTTGTTTTTGAAGCCCTTACAAGGTTGTCTGCTAGGTTAGCTATTATACCAGCAGCAGGCATGTGTGAAGATGTTACAGAACTAATATGCTTTCCAAGTGAGAAATCACTCCTTAAATGATAACACATGACAACAGGTTCTGGCTAATGCACAAGAGGAACCAGCCTTGAACAGAAAAATTTTACCATAGTCTTTAAGCTTATAAGAAAAATATTACCAGTTTCTATAGGGTTTGTTTGTTTATTTGTTTGTTTGAGACAGGGTTTCTCTGTGTAGCCTTGGCTGTCCTGGAACTCAATCTGTAGACCAGGTGGGCCTTGAACTCAGAAATCCACCTACCTCTGCTTCCCAAGTGCTGGGATTAAAGGCATGTACCACCACTGCCTGGTGTTTATATAGGTTCTAAGCCTACACATTCCACACACATTCCACACACAATGACATCCTTAAATCTCTTTCAGGTCCCAGGTCCAGGTTACACTTTGAACAATTTCAACAGAGACAGGAGACTACAAGTCTGACCACTTGGGCAGATGGGAGGTTTACACAGCAAAAGACATTGCCAGAACTATTTCTAAAGTACACCAGTGCTTAAGAGATATATTTATTTTGGAAGAGTCATCACCCCGGTCATCTCGCCCACCTGGCAGAATGATGCTTTTCCCAGGAACAGTGAGAGTTTCCAAGCTGAGCTTCTCATTAGGGGGTGTTCTTTGCTATGGGGATGGGCCTGATGGCTTGCTCTAAGTCAGGATTACCTCCTCTTGTTAGGGAATGGAGCCTAACAGGAGGTCAACCTTGCGAATAAACACTCGCAGACACGTTTTCCCAGCAATCTCTATTTTCAGTGATGACAGAAATCGTTGGTCTTTCTCACTGTATCTAACAATACCGGTTAGCACCGTACAGATCTTCCCGATTTTCCCATTATGGTAGAGGCTGGTTCCCTTCTTTAGCTAAATAAATTCTTCTTGGGTCACCTAATTTTCTTAAGCAGGTTTTTTAGTAAATCCTTTTAACTTTACCACTGCACGTTTCTCCTACATCAAAAAGTCAACAGTGATCAATATATATCCCTCCCTGCCCCTGCCAAGGAGTCCCCATGAATCCAGCCAGCCAACCTGTCCACACTGGCTTTGCCTCTTAGAGCCCCGTCTGCCCTCCTAGCAAGTCAGTTTGGCTTACTCTTGTGTTTCATCTCGACCTGACTTCACAGGTTTGGCCCCTAGTACTCCTTTACCCAGAATCGGTTTCTGCTGTCACATTTTTGAACAATTTTTAATTCTCACCAATGGCTTGTCTCCCTTACCATGAGCTAGCTCTTGCCTCACTGTGGTACACGTTTTGAAAAATGGCTTCTTAATGTGTTTGGGTAGCAGCTTGTTTCCCTGCTACAAACCAGAAATTTTTTTCTAAGTTTTTTTTTTTCAAAAAAATAAAAAATAAAAACATTGGTCTAAGCCTAGAAAATTGGTGTGCTTAGAAAAGCTTGTGGCAGCTTCATCTATAAAAGCCCAGGCCTAGAGGCAAGTCCACGTGCCTTCTGTATATTCAAGATGGGCCACCATGCCAGGGACATGCCACTTAACAATAAGAAGAGCAGGATCTTTCGCCTGTAACAGCAGACAGCAGACAGCTAGAGATCCTAGTATCAAATGGCAGACACCAGAAAGTGGGAAACACACACTGCCCCCCTAAGATGCAATGTAGCTTCCCGGAGCAGACTGGTCTGACTCAGAGCATAGGAAGTCCTCACTGTCTGGCACTGAGGGTCCCTGGGGAAGGGGCTGCTTCTTCCACTGGGACACAAGTATTCCTGCCTTGTCAAGATGCATCTAATTATATACCTTAAATGGGCTTGTGACTTCATTACATGTAAGCTTTGTCTCAACAGTTTGGTTTGAATAAAATGGCAGGAATTATGAACTTCTATTGCTCAGGACAAACACTGGATCAAGAAGCACCAGAGAAGTGCAAAATGGCAGACTGTAGCCTTTCCTCTCAGTGACAGAATCCTGGCCTCGCAGGTGGTACACTGAGGGACATGGCAGCAGCTGCTGAGCAGAGACATGGGAGGTCAGGAAACAGCACACGCTGGCCGCCAACAGAGCCCCCTAGGTAAGCTCGGGCAGGGGTGTAATACCAACTGCAGAGGCCCTGGCTCTCCCCAGGTCCAGCCCTAGAGACAGACACGAGGGTTTGCTCTTAACAGGACACACAGAGCAGATCTGAGAGCTAGTCATAAGCGGGACCACAACAAAATGTCACCAAATAGTTTAATCCAGATCCCCTCCCTCCCAGCCACGCACCCAAAGCAAAGCCATGACACATATAAAACTATCACCTATGATATAACACAAATCTTAAAAGAGGGGCTAGGTGATGAAGAGGGAGAGGTAAGTGGGAGATGGCAGCAACTCAGAACAAAACACGGGAAAACATGCCTGAAAGACAGGAGCCCATGTCGTAAGGGAAGCCTCTGCAGATTTGCTCAGTAAAACTGTAACCACCCCTCCTCACACCCCAAGCTCCACTCGGAAGCTTCAAAATAAAGAGATGTCATTACCACCCCACACAGAGGGGGTTCACCCACAGAGTAAACAGCCAGGATGGCATCCTCTGGGCACAGTGTGGCATTCCCATCAATACCGGGCATGAGACCAGGTGCCCATATGTCTAACACCCTTGGAGAGGCATGATGAGGTGGTTATGCATGTGGGGAGGAGAGAGGAAGAAGCAGGCTGTCTCCAGGGTAAACCATGGCTCTTATAAACACAAGGCACATGACTAAGAAGAATTATAAGGGCACAAAACAGAAAACCGATGGGAGTCCACAGTCCTCAAAGAGACGACAGACAAACATGAAGGTAACAGGAGCCTCCAGACATGTTTACTCTAAAACCCACATCGGGGGAAAAAAATAAGCAGGAAGTGTCCGGAGAACCCTGAAATCAGTTAGGCGATGGCAGGGGTGTGGGGCTGTTCCCAGCAGATGTTATAAATACTCTAAACTGTCCACAGCTAACAGTGCAGCGCTGGGGTGTAAGTAAGCCAGAGGCAGGAAGGGCCAGATCAGCAGCCACATACCCACGGCAGGAAGATGGTTTACGTGAGAGCAGGCAATGCTTCCAGCCTGGGCCACACAAGCTTCTCCATGGTCACGGGAGACACTGTAGGACAAGCTCCAAGTGGATCAGAGACCAGAAATAAACTATGGGCCATATGAGCATGGAACGGCTTGAGAGTTGCCTCATAACCAGGGCACAGGAAACCCTTCCCGACACTGTGCAAGGTTCTATATGACTAGAGGAAATGTCAGGGCAGTGAGTTAGGAATCCCTGAGAGTTGTCACACAGACAAATCCATTTGGTAAGAAGAGTCTTCAGAAACACTGAGGAGGAAAAAAATCAAGATGGGGTAGGGCAAGCCACAAAGAGGCCTTTCCGGAACATGGCTGCTGGGACCCTTGGCACCCAATGCAGTGGCATTGCTCGGACTTAGGTAGATGCAAACTCATTCTCACCCTTTCGGGTTGATGAAGCCCCAATAGTTCATATTGCTGTAAGGATTTGGGGAGCCCTGTCTAAATACCACTGGCCACCAAGAAGTGACAAGGCCCCAGTAAGGGGCACCACTTGCCCTCACAAACTCAGACTGTTCCCCTTGTGGAAAACATAGATAAAATGTCCTGTCTTTTCTATGGGAAAGGTTAAATAAGACAAAACACCCTAAAAATCTGTAAGGAAGCTGCCTTAAAGAACTTCAAATTCCTCCAGGGTTTCTGTTTCCTGTTTCAAAATTGCAACTGGGCACTGAAAATTGTAATCTGCTTATCAAGTATGGTGCTTTAAATTAGCGTTAATATAAGAGTATCAGGCAGAATGAGGCGCAGGACTCCTCTGTGGGAGTAAAATCATAGCAGGGCCCCCAATGGGTGTGCCACTTCCTTATCTGTCTACTAAAGCTGCATATCCTTCTATAGAGGGGAAACCTTTTTGCCTCGACAAGATAGTTTGAATTGGGTGGTAATTTTCTTATGACCCCAGATTCATTTCTTTCTTGCTTTTAATTGAAAGTGATTTTTTTCCATACAACATATTCAGATCACAGTTTCCCCTTTCAAGTCACAGATTCCCCTCTCTCGGTTCCTCCCAGGTCCTCACCATCCCTCCTCCTGTCCAACCCTGTCACTTCTGTCTCTCTTTCTTTAGAAAACAAACAAGGCAATAAAACAAACCAAATAAAACAAAGAAAACAGAGCAAAACAAAACAAAAACAGCATGAGAAACACACATGGAAACACACACACACATACACATGGAAACACACACAGGCACACACAGAGATACACACATGGAAACACAGACGCAGGCACATGCACACATAGACACACATACATGCACACACATATACACAAATACACACACATATAAACATACACACATACCACACACACAGGCACACACATATACAAACACACACACATAAATACATACACACACCACACACACAAACACACAGAAACACATACATGCACAGATACACACACATGAAAACATACACATGTGCAGAAACACACACACACACATATGCACACACAAACAGAAACATGCACACACATGCACACAGGCACATACATGCAGAAACACACACAGGCAGAAACACAGAGACAGACAGACACACACATGTGGAAACACATGCATGCACAGACACACATATACACACACATGGAAACACACACATACACAAAATCCACATAACACAAAAATGAAAAACATAATAGTTAATCAAAAGAAAAGTAAAGCAAAAAAAAAAAAGCCCAAATAAAGCATAAAAATATCACTGAGTTCATCTTGTGTCAAAAGGTGCTTGCCTTAGCTAGGGTTGCAGTTGCTGGTGATAAAACACCCTAAATACAAGCACCTTGGTGAGGAGAAGATGAATTTTGCTTACACTTTTGTATCATGGTCCATCATAGATGGAAATCAAACATAGGCAGGAACCTGGATACAGGAGCTGATGCAGAAGCCATGGGTGACTGCTTCTTTCTGGCTTTCTCAGCCTGTCTACTCATAGTACCCCAGTACCGCCAGCCCAGGGATGGCACTGCCCACAGTGAGTGAGCGTGGCTAAGAAAATGCAGGCAGATCTGGTGGGGACATTTTCTCAAATGAGGTTTCTTCTTTTAAACTGACTCTAACTTGTGTCAACTTAACGTAAAACCAGCCAGCACAATGGGCCCCTTATCAACTTGACACACAGACACATCACTGTTCAGCTACAACCTTTTCTTTCTTGCTTATCCCTGAGATCCTATGTTACTATTAAGATCACAACATGAAACATTTCAACTTTTAAAAAGTCCCACCACCTTTACAAATTCAAATGCTTTAAGAGTTTAATCTCTTTACAATATCCAAAGTCTTTTAAAAAATATTCAAAGTCTCTCTAAAACTCCCAGATCTCTCAACTCCAGCCTCCTGTTTAAAAAAAAAAAATTAGACTATGTACTTTCTTACTCTAATAGGAAAGAGTCAGGGCACAGTCACGATCTGAACCAAGAAAAACCAAGTCCAACAGTGTTAAATAACTCAGCATCCAATGTCTGAGATCTGTGTACAATCTTCTGGGCTCCAGTGGCTTGGACAGTAGTACTTTTCTGGCTCTACCGTTCATAGCACAGACAGCTTGTTCCATAGACTCAGACTGGCTCCGTGCTTCACCTGCTGCTGACCTTGGCAGTAATCTACTGGCATCTCCAAAATGCTCAGGTCCTCAGAAGGACCCACAACTATCAATAGCTACTTGGTAGAGGTAATGGTTCACGAACCCTTCCTTTGACGTTCTTTTTGTGATACAGATGACTGTATCATATATCCACAGCTGCACGACATTCTCAGCTCCTCTCCATGACCCCTTCAGTCTCAGGCTGTCTACTACAACTTAATTTACACCTTCACCAATGGCCTCTTCTGGCCTCTCTTCAGGGACTCTACCCTGCCACCCAGTACCAAGCCTCAGCTACTCTCCATGACCGTTACATGCCTTCAAAACCTGTACCATCTGGGTGAGTTAGTCTACCAAGTTCAGTTGCCAGCGTGGGTGCCAGCTCTGTGCAAATGCTCCCAAATTTACTGTCCCCGTGGATGCTGGAGTCTTCGTTATCATTGGTACTTTTTCAGCATCAGCTAACCAGCATCAATTGTCTTGGTAAAGCAAAGACTTCATTTACGCAAATGTTTAATCCAAAATATCCCAGGAATACAGGCTCCGATACAATCTTTGCTTGCCTCTGCACATTCACAAGCCAGGCCTCCATGATTTGCTCCGTTGTCAGCCTCCTTAGTCCCCAAGTTCACGTCACAGCTCACCAGGGACTCAATGCTTACTGGCCTTTCCAGACCAAAGCTCCAAAGTCCTTCCACTATCCTTCCAAAACCAATATGGTCAAGTCTGTCACAGCCAATACCTGACTCCTGGTACAAATATTTGGTCTTCAATAGGGTCTTCTATTGCTAGTGTTAAGACACCAGGACCATAAGCATCCTAGGGTAGAAACGATTGATTCCAGTTTATATTTCCACATCACAGGCCACCATCAAAGGAAGCTGGGACAGGAACTCAAGCAGTACAGGAACCTGGAGGGGGGCTGCTTACTGGATTGCTCCTCGCGGCTTGCTCAGCCTGCTGTCTCACAGCAGCCAGAATCATCAGTGCAGACATGGCACTGCCCTCAGTGATCTTGGCCCTCCCAAATAAGTTATCAATGAAGAGAATGGACCACAGGCTTGCCCACAGGCCAGTCTGGCGGGATTATTTTCTCATTGGAGGTTCCCTCTTTCAAAATGGCTCCAGCTTGTATTAGATCAACATAAACATAGCTACCACAGTATCACAAAAAGAATTTCAAAGGAAGGGTTCATGAACTCTTACCTCTACTAAGGAGCTATTGATAGTTGCGGATCCTTCTGAGAACCAGAGATTCAATTTTCTTTAAGTATATGGCCCCAATAGATCAACTACACTCTGATGGATAACTCCACACCCACAAGTATGTGAGAAGCACAGACTGCACTTTGCTTTGCTTTGCTTTGTTTGTTTGTTTGTTTGTTTGTTTGTTGTTTTTTAAAGGGCCAAGTTAGGAGTGGCTGAGCATGGGTCAAGAAAGAGTTAGATGGAGCATTGGGGGGGAGGTATATGATCAAAATATATACATGAAGACATTTTTCAAAGAATTAATAAAAATATTGTTGCTGTTTTTGAAAAAGCTTCCCAGAAACTGATAAGTTCCTTCTGAGACAAGGAGTGGGCAGGGGGACTCTTTAATCCAGATCTTTTGGGTCAGGTCAAGTTTTATGTATTTGAACATTTAAATGAAATTTATAGGAGGAGATGTCCTGCTGTAAGAACAAGTTGAAATGCATAGATTGAAATCTGTGATTCACATAAATCCCACAAGTCCCAAATCTCAGGATTCTTGTCACACCAAGGGCAACAGAAACAGAGCTGTCTGGTGGAAGCTCAAAGCCTTCATAAAACTTAGAAGAAAAAAAATATTCCTATAAAAAACAGATGCACAGCAGTTGAGATTTGGCCTGGATGCTAGAGAGAGTTCTAGAGCTAGCTTAAAGTGGGTTGGGTGTTTTGGATGTTACCCTGGTCCAGAGTGAGCATGGATGTTGTGGTGATGAACACCAGGTACTAACTGTGAAGTCCCAAGATAGCTCTGATTCACCCCAATACAGTGCCACAAAAATCACAAAAGTGCAGCCCAGTGAACAACAGGTGGCCTGGGGAGACATGCCAGCGGTCAGGGATCATTTGCTCGTCTTTGTAGTTTCAAAGATTCATGCACGAAAATGAAGTCGATAATTCTAAGAAGGAGGGAAAGAAAGGGATTTGACTCAGACAAAGCATGGGTCTGGGGCTGGCTTGTGATGATAAGTGGGGGTGACTGTTCCAAGTTCAGGTGCAGGGGAGTGGACATCAGACCCCAAACCCTTCATACAGATTATCCCTTCTTTATCTTGAAAAAAGCACTTTCTGAAAACAAATGCTATCCAAAAGCCATGCTCTAAAGAAACCAGTTCTTTTAGCCAAGGCTGAACGATGCCTCTTACATAAAGCAGATGTCTTTGTCTACAGCCAGCAGCTTCTTTGGAAATCACGATTGGCCCTCGAGACAATCCAGCTGTGACTCTGCCAAGGACAGGGACTATGTGCTCCTCCCAGACCCAGAGGAATGTTATCTCCTTCCTGACCTGGGCACTTCTATGTGACTTCCAACAGGGGCTTGTCATGTGGAATCCCGGACAGGACTGTGGGGTTACTGGAAGGGGATGAGGCTGGCCAGCATTGCAGCCTTAGCCCTGGACCCAACAACAACATGCTAGGCCCCTTTAACTTAAGTCATATGGCTTTCCTAGGGAGCTCAAACACGGACTTGACAGTCTCCAAAATTAACTAGTCATATCCACATTTAACTTGCGACTTTCCTCTTCTCATAGACCATAAGCTAAGGGCACCCCTCAGGCAGATTGCTCAGACCCACAAAAATACATGTCCATTGCAATGTTATTTCCCAAGAGAGGAGCATCATGTCATAACTGGAGTAGGATATAAAATCCACTGGTCTTTGGGAGCTGGAGGCTGGCTACGATGGGTCCCTTAAGCCTTTTCAGCTGAGGCTTTTGCAGAAGAATCCGTATTTGGAAGCCAAGGTTGGTTATCTAATCCATATCCAGGACCTGAGGAGCAGAAACAAACTTCATTTTTAAGACACTGATTCATAAATTCATTTGATCCTAGCCCAACCCAAATATGGCATGTGTGTGTGTGCATGCATGCTTACATATGTGTGTGCATTCCTATGTACATGGGTGCGTGCATGCATGTGTTTTGGAGCCTTGGTGGGTTTTTGAAGGCTTAACCAAAAAGAAAATTGCAAGTGTATCTAAGTTAACGGATGGTTGTGCAGCTATGAAGTAGAATGGGGTTCTCTGTCCTGGGCAGGGGCGGGAAGCAGCAGCAGGGGCTCACAGGCTTGTTGAAGAGATGCCAGAATCCCTCTGCTCCTCAGGTTATGAGTGGTGAGCCACCGGCCACATGGTAGCCAGTCCTGTTGTTATACCTTCTCTGTAGGACAGGGACCTAACAGAGCCCCAGGGTGGGACTCTAGCCACAGCACGGAGAGTCTCAGCTGGGGGATAAAGCTTGATGAAACTCCTGATAGACTGAGATAGACTGCAGTCAGGGATTCATCTGCTCCTTTCTCTGTGACCCATAAGCTCTCGGAGCTTCAGGGGAAGAAGGCCACTTAATAGAGAAGTATGGAGTTGGTAGGTAGTGAACGTCTGGGGAGATACCTGGTTCTTCCTGTTCCCTTCCCTGGGTAGTTCTACAAACACTTCTGAGGAGTCCTGACATACTCAATTCCCTTCATGGGAGCACAGGGCAGGATTGGCTTTAATCCTAGGAATTAAGAGAGCTCCATGTCTGAATCACTGAAATGAGTTATCTTCCAGCCTCAGCCTGGCCACCATGTGAAGCAGGGTGGTGTTGTGGAAAACAGCACCTGTCTGAGGCCACCTCTTCAATCCAGGGCTGAGGCCCTCTGATGTGGAGGTGATGGATGCGCCCATGGTGATACCTTTGCATGGAGGCACCACTCAGAAAAGAAAATGCCACAGGAAGCAAACCAACCCAGAGTCGGTCTGCCCACAACTGCGAGATAAAGCAAGCCAAGAGTGACCCTCACCTCAAGCTCCTGAAGTGCTCAGTCTTGACTGCCTGCCCGCCTGCCCTTGGGCAGACACCCATCACAATTCCATGCTGGCTCTGTGCTTTACCAAGAGCTCTGTCTCCTGCTCCACAGATCTTTCTGATAGTTGGGGACAGTGAGGTTTGCCCACAAGCTTGTCTTTGACCTCTTCCCCAAGATGGCCCCCAAATGTGGTAGAGGTCACAATCATACTGAAGATGGTCTTCTGAGGTGGGAATGGCAAGATAGGGCAGTTGGGGTGAGACGCCCCAGAATATAATTAAAGAGCAAGCTCCAGACATGCGTCCAGCTGTCCCCTGCCCCTACAGAGATGGCTGCTCAGACCAAGGACACACATTCAGAGGGCTCAGGCAGCCCAGTCAGGATGTGGAGTAGAGGCTCTTTGTAGAGTGTGGTGCTTGGGTGGGAAGGAACTCACAAAGATTCTGATGCCAGGCTCAATCTAGTCCTTGACCCTTGGAGCTCTTAGGACCAACCATCTCTACAACAGCTACAGTCTTGGAGACAAGTCTAGGACCTCAGATCTGCATAGCTGTGCTCCTCATATGTTCCTGGGGCACAGAAACCACCAGATATGGCTCTGTGTCTGGGCATCACTGAGCCACTCCCTCTGCACGGAGGGAGCATCTTCAGCAAGATGGCGAGCCTCCTGGATGGCTATTGGAGGACTTGCTGGAAATGTGAGCCGCAGAAGCAATGTCACCCAAGTCACTGGCACTCACCCTATGGGAGGGGGCCTTCAACAGCGAAGAAATGAGAGGCTAGGATGAATGTGACCAACACCACCATCACCGTAGCTTAATCCCTCTTCCAGCCATGTTGCCCAAAGTCCTAATGACATTATTGATTGGGGGCACCACACAAGAACACGTTCCCCACCATTCAAATCACAAGGCTCATACCTCATGGAAGAGACTCGCATTAGTAGGGTCATTGCTCATACCACATGAAGACATGGGTCATACTCTGTATGCGTCAGGCTGAGGGTTCTGAAATACTATGCTGCCCTGTTTCTTTTGTCTGGAAGGATCACCTTTCCCAGGACTCTCCCCTTAGAAATCCTGTCCTTTCATTTCAATGGCAGGAAAGATGTCCCATGTGGATGCCTAGGCAAATCCCAGTGTACTGTGTCTCACACCCTCTACAGCATCCCCTTGGCGAGGGTGAGATTTCAGGATGGTTCTAAGCTTCCCCTTCATCTTCGTCCTCTCAAGTCCTGTGTTTAGATGGAAGCAACCAGCTTCTTCAGCATCAGGGACTCTAAAAGGGACACTTTCAGAAGGCCTCAATGAGGAACAACTTCCCAATGAGACTTGAGGAAAGGAGAACTTCCAACTCCCATTCCAACAGCAGAGAACAAAGCAAGACCTGGGGTCACCAAGATCTCAAGAGCTGAGCGCTTCCTGGGTGGGTTTCTGCTGTTGGTCTGTTGTTGAGGTGATAAGAGAGGAAAATGTTTCTTTAGAACAATTAGGTTGTCAACCTCCCTAATGCAGTGACCCTTTGATACAGTTCCTCATGTTGTAATGACCCCCAACAACTGCTACTTCATAACTGCAATTTTGCTACTGTTATGAACTGTAATATAAATATCTGTGTTTTCCAATGGTCTGAGGAGACTGTCGTGACCCACTGCTTTAGGATGTGCTGTCTAAAAGGCAACTAAGAAGGAACACCAGGAAGTACATTGTGTCCAGGTTGGCATCAATGGAACAATGGATCCAATCAGGAATTTCCAGAACCAGGAGCATGAACAGGCAGTGTGGGCTGGTGTCCTGCGCTCCACATTGAAGAGGCAGGAACATGAACAGGTAGCATAGGATAGGGCCTGAGCTCCAGATGAGAGAAGACCTGCATCTCTGTGATATCTCAGAGTGGCTGTCACAGGAGCGCTGAACAGGCTGTGCCAGCTCTGACAGACAACCAGTCCTCTAGAGCTTTGCTCTGCAGAGCAAATGGCCCCCAGATCCAACCAGAAATCCCCTGCATGCTGGCACTCAGAAAGGGCAAGGGGTCTAAAATAAGACAATATTTTTCAAGCGCAATGGTGTCCATCAACCCGGAATTGTCTAGGTGAGTTCTAGCACATTCATGCTGGTGAATGCCACTCAGCCATGGAACTGGGGAGCACAAGACAGACTCCAGGAAACTGTCACCCAGCAGCAGACCCGCAGAAATCTAAACAGATCCACAACAGCAAACATCAGCGGGGGTGTCAAACAGCTGGAATCTCACCCATGCTCAGAAGAATGGCTCTACAGGGGAGACTGGGGCTTCTGCTGACTACAGATGCAAACCTTCATCCCTCCTTCTCAGGGGAAGAAGTAAAGAACGCCATGCCTTCCTCCAGCCATCTCAGACCAAGGCAGGATTCCACTAGAATTCACACTGGGGAACGAATACTTTTATTAGGCTTACTAACAGAGCAATGGATGAGAGGCTATGGGAAGGAGCATAGATGATGCTAACACAGCCACACTGGAAGGTCAGCATGGATAACTCCTCCACGACTGTACAGACATCGCTTCTTCTGCTAGGACTTCCCACCTATGTACTCATGTGCTGTAGCCACATGCAATTAGGGAGGAGCTTTACACCACTGTTTGGGAGGGATGGCTGGATACTCCCTCCTCCTCTTCTTCCTCTTCCTCCTCCTTCTACTCCTCCTCCTTCTCCTCCTCCTTTCTGTTTTCTCCCTCCTTTTTCCTTTGCCCCTTCTTTTCCCAGCTATGGTTTAAAAATCCTGAAAATATATCAGTGAGGCTCAGAATACAGTCCTGAACAACATTAAGACACAGCTGTTTAATCCTATGTGAAAAACAAGCAAATGGCCAACAGCAAAACATGTTTGTGTACAAACACAGCATTAATGATAACTGCTTCTTCCTCTTCCTCTTCTCCCTCCTCTTCCTCTTTCTCCTCCTTTTCATCATCCTTTCTCTTGTTTTTTGATTTTTTAAAAAATTATTTTATCTATTTACATTCCAGTTGTTACCCCCATCCCACAGTTCCTCTCCCTTACCTCCAAGAGGGTGCTGTCTCCCCACCAGACCTCCCCCTTCCCTGGGACCTTGAGGCTCTCAAGGATTAAGAACATCTTCTCCCACTGAAGCCTGACCAGGCATCTGCTATATTTGTGCCAGGGGTCTCAGATTGGCCATGTGTGCTCCTAGTTGGTGTCTCAGTCTCTGGAAGCTCCCTGGAGTCTAGGTTAGTTGAGACTGATGATCTTCTTATGGGGTTGCTCTCCCCTTCAGCTCCTTCAATCTTTCCCCTAATTCAACCATAGGGGTCCCCAACTTCAGTCCAATGATTGGGTTTAAGTATCTGTGTCTGTCTCAGTCAGCTGCTGGTAGGGCCTCTCAGAGGACATCCCTGCTAGGTCTGTAAGCACATCATAGTATCAATAATAGTATCAGGCCTTGGAGCCTCCCTATGAGGTGGATCCCAAGTCGGGCTGCTCACTCCTTTCCTTCAGTCTCTTCTCCATTTTTGTCCTTGCAGTTCTTTTAGACAGGAACAATTCTGGGTGAGAAATTTTGACTGCAGGTTGAGGCCCTGGAGGTGGACTACTTGAATTTCCCTCTCCTCAGTGTTGGGTATTTTGGCTAAAGTCACCCACATTGAGTTCTGAGAGTCTCTCACCTTCCAGGTCTCTGGTACTTTCTAGAGGGTCCCCCACTTCCCACACCACAAGGCTGCTTTCTCCATTCATTCTCCTGGCCCTCTGGGTTTCTCTCCTGCCCCCTACCCAATACCTGATCCTGTTCCCTTTTTCTCTCCCCTTTCCCTCTCCCACCCAGGTCCCTCTCTCCCTCTGCCTCCTGTGATTATTTCCTTCCCCCCTCCTAAATGGGATTGAAGCATCCTCACTTGGACATCTCTGCTTGTTACACTTCTTATGGTCTGTGGGTTGTATCCAAGGTATTCTGTACTTTTTGGCTAATATCCACTTAGTGAGTATGTACCGTGTATATCCTTTAGGTCTGAGTTTCCTCACTCAGGATGATATTTTCTAGTCCTATCCATTTGCCCACAAAAGTCATGATGTCCTCGTTTTTAATAGCTGAATAGTATTTCACTGTGCAAATGAACCACATTTTCTCCATCTATTCTTCAGTTGAGGGACATTCTGATTGTTGTGACGTGGAATCTCAGGGTCATTTTGATTTGCATTTCTCTAATAACTAAGACTTTGAGCATTTCTTTAAGTGCTTCTCAGCCATTCGAGATTCTTCTGTTATGAATTCTCTGTTTATCTCTATACCCCATTTTTCAATTGGGTTATTTGGTTTTTTGGGTGTAACTCTTATCAAGTAAGTGAAAGATCTGTGTGATAAGAACTTCAATCTCTGAAAAAGGAAATTGAAGGAGACCTCAGAAGATGGAAAGAGCTCCCATGATCATGGATAGGTAGGATTGACGTAGTGAAAATGGTCATCTTAACAAAGCAATCTACAGATTCAATGCAATCCCCATCAAAATTCCAACACAGTTCTTCACAGACATGAAAAGAGCAATCCTCAACTTCATATGGAAAATGAAATACCCAGGATAGCCAAAACAATTCTCAACAATCAAAGAACTTCTAGAGGAATCACCATCCCTGACTACAAGCTGTACTACAAAGCAATAGTGATAAAAAGTGCAGGGTTTTGGTACAGAGACAGGCAGGTTGGTCCACAGAATAGAATCGAAGACTCAGAAGTAACCTCCACACCTATGGACATCTGATCTTTGACAAAGAAAGCCAGAAACAGAGTGGAAAAAGAAAGCACCTTCAATAGCAGCGCTGCTCTAACTGACAGTCTGAATGTAGGAGAATGAAAATAAATCCACATTTATCTCCTTGCACAAAGCCCAAGTCCAAGTGGATCAAGGACCTTAACATAAAACCAGAATCTAACAGAAGAGAAAGTGGGAAAGAGCCTTGAATTCATTGGCACAGGGGGAAATTTCCTGAACAGAACACCAATGGCTCAGGCTCTAAGATCAATAATTGATAAATGGGACCTCATGAAACTGGAAAGCTTCTGTTCTACAAAAGACACCGTCAATAGGTCAAATCAGCAACCTACAGATTAGGAAAAAAAACTTCACTACATTCAATAGAGGGCTAATATCCAAAATATATGAAGAACTCAAGAACCTTCTTTTTTTTCATTCTCTCTTCTCCCTCCTCTTCCTTTCCCTTCTTCTCCTCTCTAGTCTCTTCCTTCTTTCTTGAATCTTCCTCCTCCTCCTCACCTTTCTCATTTTCTCCTTTCCTCCTCCTCTTCCTCTTCCTCCTCTTCCTCTTCTTCCTCCTCCTGCTCCTCTTCCTCTTTGACATTGTCTCACTGTGTATCCCTGCTGGCCCAGAACTCTCTGTGTAGACCAAGCTGGCCTTGAGCTCACAGAGATCCACCTGTTGCTGCCTCCCAAGGGCTAGGTTTAAAGGTGTGTGTCATCACCCCCTGTGAATAGCTTCATTTTAAGAAGCCAAAGGCAGGAAGCAACCCAACTCTTCACCATCTGGAGAATGAATAATAAGCTAACATAATTCACAGGTTGAACGTTATGCAACAATTAAAAATAAATCGTAGAGATACATGGGCTGGGGAGATGGCTCAGTGGTTAAGAGCACTGGCTGCTCTTCCAAGGGACCTAGGTTCAATTCCCAGCAACCACACTGCACCTTACAACTGTCTGTAACTCCAGTTCCAGGGGATCTGACACCCTCACACAGATATACATACAAGCAGAACACTTATGTACATTAGATCAATCATAAAAAGAGACAAGATGGATGACTTCCAAAGGCTTGCTTTCTTTAACTAAAAGAAGCCAGTCACAATAGTATGTTTCACACTACTGCTTAGATTAAACACAAGAACAGGAAAGCTATATCTATGGGACTAGAAGTCAGAATAATGGCTCTCTCTAGGAGAGATTTTTTTTTTTACATTTGTTTGTTGATGCATCTATACCATAGCATGTGTGGATGTCAGGGGACAATTTTCAGGAATCAACTATTTCCTTTTACCATGTGGGTCCTGGAGAAAATACTAATATATAATTTACATATTATATATACATAGACGTGAATATGTTATTATATATAAAGGTACAATATACAAAAATTATTATAATGTGTCTACGTTATATATAATAAAAACAATATATTATATATAATAACATATTCGTAGTACATAAGAGGCCCTACAATTCAACAGATATTAAAAGATAACCCAAGAAAATGAAGCAACAACTTGAAGAATCACTTCCCAGAATATTCACAAGTTCTGATGGTCAACTGCAGTGACCAGCATGGCCACACCAGGGACAGGGCAACTCAAACCCAAGCCCAGGGCTAAAGCATAAAGGGCCGGCAATATCCAGTGTTGGTGAGGATGGGGCCAGCCATGCGCAAGTCGCTCACAGTCCCATGATGCTGTGTGGTGCCTATGCTCTGTGGTCCTTCGTTGGAAAAACACCGTTTTATTTTCCCTCGTATGTGAACCCTTGAGTCCAGCCCTGAATGTGCAGTGTTTGCATGGCCTCCAGGCCAAACGTGGCTAGTTCTGGGAGGTTATCTTAGAGAATGTTTGCAGGTTGCAACCCAGCATCTGGCATTGCTTACAAACGGCTCTCATTTCTGGGGAATCTGCTGGAGGAGAGGTTGGATGGGTTCCCGGCTCTAAGGGAGAGATTTGGTTCTTTCCTTTGCTCCCAGTAACACGCCTCCTTGTTTCTGCTGTCTTTTATTCAGCTTTTATTTGCAACACAACCACAGACCAGCATGGCTAGCTAGGACACAAAGACAGGTAGCAGGACAGCTCCACATCACTGATGCAAAAGTGACCTGTCTTGTTTAGGGTTTCTATTGCTGCAATGAAACACCATTGGCCAAAAAGCAATGTGGGGAGGAAAGGGCTTATTCAGCTTACACTTCCATATTGCTGTTTGTTATTGGAAGAAGTCAGGACAGAAATTCAAATGGGGCAGGATCCTCAAGGCAGGAGCTGATGTAGAGGCCATGGAGGGGTGCTGCTTACTGGCTTGCTCAGTCTGCTTTCTTTTTTTTTTTTCATTTTTTTTCTCTTTATTAGATATTTTCTTCATTTACATTTCACATGTTATCCAGAAATTTTCCCTTACCCTCCCACGTCCCCGCCCTGCTCCCCTACCCACCCCCTCCCATGTAATGGCCCTGGCATTCCCCTGTACTGGGGCATATAGAGTCTGTATGACCAAGGGGCCTCTCCTCCCAGTGATGGCCAACTAGGCCATCTTCTTCCATATATGCAGCTAGAGACATGAGCGCAGTTCAACCACCTAGAGGGTTGAAGACCCCTTCCGCTCCTTGGGTACTTTCTCTAGCTCCTACCTTGGGAGTCCTGTGTTCCAACTAATAGCTGACTGTGAGCATCCACTTTTGTGTTTACCAGGCACTGGTATAGCCTCCCACAAGACAGCTATATCAGGTCCCTTTCAGCATTATCTTGCTGGCATATGCTATAGTGTTTATTTTGGTGGCTGATTATGGGAGGGATCCCTGGAAGCCGCCATCACTGGTTGGTCCATCCTTTTGATTCAGCTTCACACATGATCTCTGTAACTCCTTCAATGTGTGCTTTGTAAAAGGCCCATCAGCCCACAGATAGACTGGGCTAGACCAGGGATGGACCCACAAAGGACTGGGCCCTCCCCCATTGGTCACTAGCTGAGAAAATGCCTTATAGCTGGATCTCAGGGAGGCATTTCCTCAACTGAGGCTTCTTCCTCTCTGATGACTCTAGCTTGTGTCAAGTTGACCCCAAACTAGCCAGCGGATGACCCAACTGTCTTCTTGAGCCTTCATCACAAAGGGGATGAATTTGGAACGTCTTTCCAATGCACACACGGACTGCTGTTTTTAGCGACACTGAGGCGCAGAGGCCTTCACGTTTATTGCCCGTACCCAATTCACCCTGTTCATCTCAGTACTGCAGGCGGCTCCCTGGCTTCCTCAACAGCCAGCTTCCCCACAGTGGTGCCAGCCAGACATTTCTGAAAAACACTGACTGGAGATTCTGGAACAAAAATCTCAAAGCAAGGTGGGGGCTACAATCTGGCTTTCTTCCTCCTATAAACCTTCTCCGCCCCTGGAAAATATGACAAGAGGCAGCCAGGAACTATAATACAGTCCACTCGGGAGTCAGCAGACCCAGGCACTATGCCAGCCAGGGACATGCTTCGGGGCAGAGGGTGACCAGTCCCCTCTTCTGGCATGGCCACCGCTGTCATCTCAGTGTGGAGTGTGATGAAGATTCCAGCCACTGAATGAGCAGCTAGTTATATTGGGAAGCCTCTGTGACCACACCCCACCATGTCCCCATCATAGCAGAGTTGAGGAGAAACAATCCTGACAGCAGTTTTGTTGGCAGGCTCCTCAGAATTAGACTAGGGAGGACTTGGCACCATTGTAAAGGCAGCAAAAGGGGTGTATCCTCTCCTCCAATCATTTTCCCCATCCTCACAGATAGAATGTCTCTTCCCTTTCACCTCCTACTCTCCACAATGTGAGGACACAGTATTCACCCCTCTCCCCGCCATCTTCTGCCAGCAAGCTGACTCTCACCAGATGCCATACCTTGGTCTCAGAATCTGTAGCCTCCAAACTGGGGAGGTGTCCACATGCTCTGTAAACTACCCGGTTCGTGGTATTTCGTTATAGCAGCAAAACCAGACTAAGACTGCCCCCAGAAATATCCAGGTCCCTTCCTGGAGGCCATACAGTTCACAGTTCTCTAGTTCCAGCATGCCCACAGGTCTGCTTCCCAGAAGCACTGTAACAATAAAGAGCATGCTGAAGTCCAGACCCCAGAGCAGGTCACAGTGGGGCTACAGACAGCATGCTGAAGTCCAGACCCCAGAGCAGGTCACAGTGGGGCTACAGACAGGACAGAGTTGCTGGGTGAGGTCTTCCTTAGGTGTGCATGTGCAGACTGAAGGAGCAGATGCACCAAGTCACGGGTCTCGGACACTTCAGACTTGGCTCAGATTCTAGCTTATTCTCTATGAAACTAGTATGGCCCAGGAGGTCCAATGAGCTCAGAGATGGAACAGAGAGGCAGGAAAAGAACCTCAGGGGCTGAGGGGAACCCAATGAAGGATCTGGAGTATTAGTGTTCCCTAAGGGTGCCTGCAGAGAGTCCCCTATTCCTGTCACAACTCTGTACTGAAAGTGGGTGGAAGATAGCCTTTTTTTCTTTTCTCAAAATGCCCAGACCAAGAGGAGCTGTGTCCAGAACCAGACACTTAGCCAGGCACTGTTCACCCCTGGACTTGATGAAGGACCAGTACCTTGAACAGGAGGCTGAAGCTGTCACAAGGTGACTGAGGAGGTCTTAGGGGAAGAATGTGAGCCATTTTTGTCTAGAGAGCTGGCCCAGACCTCAAACGTCCTGAGAGATGCCATCTCTGTGGCCCGCAAACAGGGCACCTGGTGGTGTTCGGTCAGGTCTGTTGTGTAATGACTTGTAAACCAGAGCAGAATCCAAGCCCCAGTGACCCAGCTGACTAATAATAACAAATGGCTGCATACACAACTAGAAAAAGGAGTCTCAAGAGATAAGTCCTAAGAAAAATGGTCAAACTGCAGGCTCCGGAATACAGACGTGTGGGATGTGTCGGCCCGCCATGCAGACATGTGGGAAGTTTCATCTCTAGAAAGGCAAGCTGATGAGAGATTGATGGACTCCGCTCTGGAGACTCCAAATGCTGAGTGAGCTTACACCAGAAAGCAGACAGGGATAACGGCAGATAACGGCCGCCAGTGGGAAGGGTCGGAGATGCGGCGCTCAGTTTTTAAATTAGATACAAAGGGAAAAAATAGATTTTCAAACATATCCATCAACAGTTGAGAGATTAAAAAAAAAAAGTAAGAAAAGAAAAAGGCAGAGCAGTGAACAAACCCCAATAAAGCATAATCCCCGAAGCAGAAAGTGGCTTTTAAAAAAGATTTAAAATGTGTAAGAAATTACAATGACTGTAAGTAGAGGAAACTCACATTTTGGAAGTTAAAGATGGAAGGGTCAGTTCACGCTCACACGAGGTCATCTAAAAGACACTGATGGGCCAAAGACAATGACAGGGTCAGCAAACACAGATAGGCAGAAGGCTTGCCTAAGGTAGTGTTTGAGACTAAAGGAATCCACCAGGAGGGAGGTGAGGTCCATCTGCTCTGCTGTCCCCACACCATCCCTTCCCTAGGTCACCAGAGCCCTGAGCTGGGCTTCACCTTTCCCCAGGGGAGACCTGGTACCCTCTGCAAAGTGAGGCTTCCAGCTGGCCTGGGACGATGCTAACGCCACTGCCTCCACCGGCTTTCTGATAGCTACAAACTATTGATGAGTTTCCATGATCAGAACCAGAACAGGTCCTTCTATTTCTGCTCGCAATACTTTTATGTTCTGAGAGAATTTTGGATTTTACTAAATGCTATTTTTTTTTTTGGATGGATTAAAACTTTTCTGTAGACTTTCTGTCCCTGGGGGGCTGACAAAGTCGGTACATATTTTCACGTTAACATAAACCTTATTTCAGGTAAGGGCCTTCTCTTTGGGGAATTGGGGAAGGAAACCAAGGAGGGCCTGGACAAACAGAACAAAACACTACCACCTGCCAATGGGAAGAGGCAGGTCTAGATCTTAGACAGTTCCCTGGATTCTGTGTACCTGTTTCTCCATGTTTAAGTGCAAATGTTGACTTTATACAAAGTAGCAGCATTTAAAAATCACTCAAGAAGGTTTCCCAAGATATGGTAGAGAGTATGAAATGAAAGCCAACTGAGAGAAGAAATTAAAGCAGATGGAAACCAAGCATCCTCCTTAAATCTCTCCCCTCCCTGCAGATGTGAGCACAGCGATAACACCTCAAGGGTGGGAAGCCGAGGCAGAGACTGTGGGGAGCCAAAGATCCAGCTTTATTGTCTGCTGGTTACCTGGTTACGGAATCCACTCAAGGAACTTTTGTTTTAAAGGGCTTAAGTATCTAATCTTTAAATGCATCATGACAACCAAGGAAAATAGTTTACATATGCCTCGTGGTTTTAATGAAAGCCAGGCAGCATGAACAGAGGATGCTCGGCCTGCCTTGTGTCAGGCTCAGGTCGGGGTCCTGCCCCCCACTCCTCAGCCGCGGTCTGCCGCTCTGTGGGTTTCCTTGTGCTCCTCTTGGTTCTAAAGCTCAGGTTCTGCTGGGCTTCCGTGACCAACTCTATCTCCTCCGTGAAACAAGTTTCCTCTGATGACCAATACCTATGGCCTTGAGCATAGAAGGTTTTAGAGACCTACTATGTCGTAGGCAAGAGAAGGCAGTAACTCCAAGTAAGAGGATCACAGTAGAAAGACACCCAGCAGGCTGGAAGAGCATGTAGACAATAAAGTTAGCTCTGGGAGGAAGGCGGATTTGCCGCACCCACAGCTAAGGACAGAGAAGAACTCACTCCCCCACCACACACACTACCACCACCACCCCCCAATGCAGAGCTCACATATCAGGCTCTAAGACTCCCTGAGGAAGTGGAAAAAGATCAGTTTTGTCCCTAAGAAGCTCCATCTGGAGGGAATATGTGGCCCAGACCCTCTACACAGCTGCTGTACTGTGCCCTGGGCAAGCCTGCCTGCCTGCCTGCCTGCCTGAATCATAGCCACATCCCTGACCCAGGGCAGGGTGGCCCGTGCCTTGGTGAGCCTCTTTGGACCATGTTTATCGATCTTCAGGGTGAGGGGAAGGGCCCAAGGGAGCCAAGTCAGGAAGTCACACATTTGCCTGGCCACCATCCCAGACATATGGGGGAATGCTCAACTTGGGAATTCCAGATCTTCCTGTGGTCTAGGGGAGTACTGAGAAAGGCTGAATTTTGTGAAGACAAATGGCCCTCAAAAGGACCCCACATCTGTTGCTCTAGCACTAGTATGGGCCAACCTTGCACCCCCAAAGGTGAAGTGCTGGGAACTGTGTCTACGGTTCTCACTGCTGGTGGTGGAAGCCGACCACTCCTCAGGAACAAGAACCATCTCTCTCCCTACCCAAGGGTCCTCACTCCCTCTAAGTGAGTCAGTTTGTCTGAGCCACTCACATAGCCTAGGCCTGAGAAGGGGTTCAGTACAGGGTATAGGACCCAGGGAATGGGAAACCTATATCTATAGCTACATTGCCTGAACAGTTAGAAGGTGAGTGTGGAATGTCTCTCTGCCATCATCAAGCCAAACACCTGACCTGATCACCCTACTCTGTTTCTTTCAGACGAAACTTGATGTCATTGTGTTTGACCAAAACCTCATACTCGTGAGCTACCTCTGCTGTCAAAACACCACCTCCTCAGGACCTCTTTGGGCCTCCTGCCTGGCCAGGTACTCTATGCGTAGTAGGAAAGCCTGAGATAAGGCCATTGGACTGCCTGCTACAGGAAGAGCTATGAAGATGTGCCGTACCTGGGACCATCAGCTAGGAGTCATAGTACTGGCCTGCAGAGCTGGGATGTTTTGCACTACCTGGGGTGTTCTGCAAAAGGAGGCAGAGGCCTCACTCATACTATGGTCTGCACATCATGGTCGCTTCAGCCTGGGTCTCAGAGAACATTCCCAGGAGACCAGAAAGATCTAGGACCTTACCCTGTGCTTGGCAGCCCATCCCTGGAGCCACCCACAGGTGAGGCCCAAGTTGATGTCCCCATCCTCCAGAAGCAAGAGGAAAAACTGCTAAGACACTTGGGATGTGTTCTGGCCAGCCCAAAGTCACAGGGAGATCCCCTAAACTGAGCCCCTTGCCTTCCTAGGCCGCCTCCCCCCAGGAAGCTGACCCTTCTTCTGCCTGCTGGGACTCATCCCTTCTCTGGAACGTGTCAGACAGCTCCAAATAAACCCAATAAGGAGGACACATCTGCAGGGGACCTCCTCAGAACTAGAGCGAAAGGGCGGTAGGCAGCCCAGGGTAGTCAGCCAAGTCCTGGGTGGGGCTGCTGTAGGGGCTGGTGGGGAAACAACTAAACCATTGCACACTCCTGTTCTCTCTTCTCTCTCTCTCTCTCTCTCTCTCTCTCTCTCTCTCTCTCTTTCTCTCTGTATGTGTGTGTCTCTGTGTCTCTGTCTGTCTTTCTCTTTCTGTCTCTGTCTCTGTCTCTGTCTCTGTCTCTGTCTCTCTGTGTGTTTCTCTGTGTCTGTCTCTGTCTCTCTGTGTGTGTCTGTCTTCTCTCTGTGTGTCTATCTCTGTCTCTCTGTCAGTCTCTCTCTCTCTCTCTCTTCCTTTTGTCTTTCACAGCATGGCCACTATCCAGAGTCCAAGGTTGTCCATGATGAAGCCAGTGGGCAACCCCTCCTCTGGCTCTTCCATGGGGCAAGACTGGGATTTGGTACCTCCTGGCCCAGGCCTTGGCTACGGATGGGAGCACTGCCTCCCATCTCCTCTTGGGGAATGAGAGCTGTGCATCTTTAAACTGTGCTGAAACTACACCTCTGTACACAGAGAGGTTCCTTTTAGACACGGCCAGCATCCTGTCCCTGTTCTCCATGGTGCTTGCTGCAAGTAGCAAAGAAAAAAAAAATGTCCCCTATGGCACTGTCTCCTTAACTTGTTCCCCTCCTGTTGATTTCACAAAGTCGTTGACTGTTGGATTTCTGGGGCCACAGTCAAGTCAGGAGCCCTGGACCAAGCCCAAGACATTGCTGGGTGCCAGGGAGGCTAGATGTACCCAGGAGGGAGACACAGACCTCAACCCTTTACCCAGGTTCCAGGCTCTCTGTAGCCATTTGCCTTAGAGTTACTGTTGCTGTGATGAAACACTATGACCAAAGTAACTTGGGGAGGAAAGGAGTCACAGCACAGTTTATCATCAAAGGAAGGCAGGACAGGAACTCAAGCAGGGCAGGAACCTGGAGGCAGGAGCTGATGCAGAGGCCATGGGGGAATCCTGCTTACTGGGCCAGGACAGGAACTCAAACAGAGCAGGAACCTGGAGTCTGAAGCTTGTGGGAGAGGCCATGGGAGAGGCCATGGAAGGGTGCTGCTTGCTGGTTTGTTCTTCGTGGCTTGCCGAGCCTACTTTCTTACAGAACCCAGGACTACCAGCCCAAGGTTAGCACTACCCACAAAGGGTTGTGCTCCCCACTACCAATCACTAATTAAGAAATGCCCTACAGCTGGATCTTATGGAGGCATTTTCTTAATTGAGATTCCCTCCTTTCAGATAGCTCCAGCCTGTGTCAAGTTGACACAAAATCAGCCAGCAGACCACACCCTTGCTTGACCCTCATAATTATCCATGGAACCTGCCTTGGGAAAACCAAGGATGAAGTACCTATGGGATATGTAAATCCACCGTGAGGGCCCTCAGAGGGCACTCTTCCCACAAGGACCAAGGCTACTGATACTGCTGGTTCCCAGCCTTCCGTGAGAGCCCTTCCTCCAGGAATGTGGATGTGGAACCAGCATCAGGACCACACCCCATCACTTAACACTTTAACCCATTAAAACTAAAGTTAATGAACATTTGCCTCTACCCCTGAGTACAACACACTGTGCAATCAATTCCTCATTGCCCTCACCCACCAGCAGGGACAGCTGGGTCTCAACCAGCAGAGCCCTCAAGTGTCCATCCTGGTGGCATTTGATACATTCACCAATAATAGCGCCATAGCTGGTACTCAACCTCAGCCCACCCTGTTAACTCCACAAAGAACCCAGCACCCTGTCCTGGGACCTGGAGTCACTGATTTCTGCAGACTTTCCTGTTGCAGGCATTTTGCCACGTGGAACCCTCAACACGTGGCCTTTATGAATGGCTTTACTCCCTGGGTATAGCATCTTCACAGCCATATAAGTTGCAGTGTGTCTGTGACAGGAGCGTAGTTCCCTGTGATGATATACCAGTCTGCAAACCTGGAGTGTTGACAACACCTGTAATCTTAGCTCTTGGGAGGTAGAGGCAAGAAGGTGGAAAATTTAAGTCATCTTGACTACAAAGGAAGTTGGAGACCAATTTGGGATACATGAGACCCTATCTAAAAAAAAAAATTCTATTTATCCATCTGTCAGTTGCTGAGAGTTGGGCTATTTCCACTTTTTAGTCATTTCTGAGTAATTTGGCAAAACATTTCTGTACACATTTTACAGATATTGTTTATTAACTTTTCCCTAGTGCCTGACAGTTTCCATAATTTCCCATAAGCCTACTGGTCACTAGGATGTTTTTGGAGACTGACCTATTTCAGTCCTTTGTGTACAGTTTCACTGAGTATTTGTCATTAATTCTTGAGTTATAAGAACTCTTTATATATTCTGAACTTCTTCTATATCATGAATATATTATATATTCTGAACTTATGTCTTCTCAGTTTATTTCAATCTGTTTGATTTGCAAGTATTTTCTCCCATGTATGGCTATGTATTAAATGTTGAAATTGGATAATGTCTAATTTCTCAGATTTTTCTTGTCATAGCTTGTGCTTTTGTGAATCCATGTCACAAAAGCTGATGCCTTTGGGCCTCTTTTGAAGCATCTTATAGTGCATGCATGAATGTATGCATATGCCTGTATGAATGTATGCATGTGCATGCATGTGTATGTGCATGTGTGCATGCATGTGTATGTGCATGTGTGTGTTCTTGTGAAGGTCAGAGGTCAACACCTGGCTGACTAGTGTCACCTTATTTTTTGATACAATGTCTCTCACTGATCCTAGGTGTCATTGTTCTGGCTAGACTCACTAGCTCCAGGGATCTGCCTGTCACTTACTCCCTGGTACTACCCTGTCTCCCTGCTTGGCTTTTTTCATGGTTACAAGAGATCTGAACTTAGACTCTGCTCTAGGCTCTAGGGGCAAACAGGTCCACTTCTCCCATATCCTAATAACTTTTCTCTTCCACTACCTTTGGTAATCGGTGGGCTAGAGGAGAGGTTGAACTCTTATTAAAGTAGGTTAGAAAACATTCATGCCTACACTTCCTGATTCTGACCCTTCTGCCAACCCTCTTCCACTCTTGAAGATATTACGAGGTTCTGGGCACATCAAAATCAAGGAAACCCTCATCTTGATAAGAAGTGAAGTCAGCTCATTCAGGACAAAGAAAGCACCACCATTCCACTGGACCCAATGTGACTGCCAGCTATCTAAGATCACTGGTGGAAGCAGAGGCCAGGGGTGTGGGGTCATGGAAAAGGACAGTGCCATGTGACTGCTTTGGGATGAGAGGAAGAAGTGATAAACCAAAAGCTTTGGTCAGCCACGGGACACAGGAAGACATGGAGACCATTCTCCCCTGTTAATCAGCCCATTAGATGTTTTCCTTTATAAGAGTTGCTTTGGTCATGGTGTCTCTTCACAGCAATAGAAACCTCAACTAAAACACCCTTTGACCTTGACAGAGCTCATTGGGAAAGTGCATGAGTGCATGCATGTGTACGTGTGTGCATGCACACACACACACACATACCCCACCATCACCATCGCACCACCACCATACCACACCAATTTGACAATAAAAATCACATATTTTTAAAGGACACAAATATCCACAAACAGTTCATTCCTGGAATCCAGTTCCTCTTTTTAGGGATTTCTATCAATTGCTCAAGATGTAAATATTTATTCGGTTTTTGGAAGTCATATAAACATTCAAAGTTGTGAGATCTCATGCTTGCTGAAGCACCATGGGTTGTAGAAGGCTGGGAAAAGGGAGGTGTTTCCAAACAACCAGAGCTGATGTGGGAGTCAAGTTGAAGAGCTCCATCCCCTACCTTCCAGGTGAGGGAACTTCCAGGGCCATATCACCAAGTGTGCAAGGTCTTAATGGGGGCAAGGACTTACAGAAAGGGACGGAGCCTCCCAACCCACCCTGAGCACATAGCACATGCCTAGAGAACATGGGTAGGGAGATAGCCGAAAAGAGAACCCTATTTATCCTCTTTCCCATCCATACCTGGGAGTGACATCAGGCTGGACTGCCCTCTGGGAGGAGGTCATGTGACCTGAATCTCACTCGAGTCCTTCTCAGAGCCTTGATATGCTTGTTCACACACACACACACACACACACACAGACACACAGACACACACACACACACACACACACCTCTGCATTCTCAGATAACCAGAGCCGCAGGGATGAGCATGGGTGGAGGAAGAGTTCCTCCATTCAATCAGCAGGAACAGGGGAGATGTCTCCTTTGCACTTAGGCAAGCAAACTCATGGAGGGCTGTGCATCCAATGAACAACCTGAAGTGTTCAGCCACCTGAAGGAAACACATGAGAAAAATCACAGCTCGTGTTAGGCAACACATCTCAGAAACATTGCTAAAGGAGCTGGAGAAATGGCTTAGCAGTTAAGAGCACTTGTTCTTGAAGAGAAACCAGGTTCAAGTCCCAGCACCAACTTGATGGCTCACAACCAGAATAGCTCTAGTTCTAGGGAATCGGCTTCTTCTGACCTTCTTATGACAATGTGATTCACAGACACACGTGCAGGCAGAACACTCATGTGCATAAAACAAATTAATCATAATAATACAAGAACACGCATTAAGGTCAACAAAACAATTCAGCAGATAAAAGCACTTGCCAACAACCCCACAGTTGAGACCCAAATGATAAGAATCAGCCCTTACACGTTGTCTAATGTCTGTGTATGTCCATGGCAAATGTATATCCACACACACACACACACACACATAAGTGAACGAATGAATGAATGAATAATAAGTACAACACTTGAATACCTAAACTTACAATGTAAAAGGTCTTTAGAAAGGTCAAGTTATGGGGCTGGAAAGACGGCTCAGAGGTTGAGACCCACGAGGATGAGAACTGTTGGTACAGGAGCTCACAATTAAGAGATTATCTTAAGTCTAATAAGGGACTATGACCTTTTAAAATTGTTTTTACATTTATTTGTTTATTTTGTGGGTGAGAATAGCGCATGTCACAGCCTGCAAGTAAAGGCCAGAGGAAAAACTGCAAGAGTCAGTTTTATAACTTTGGGGGCATGAATTCTCTCCTTTCACCATGGTTTCTGGGGGGGGGTGTCACACTTAGGCTCTCAGGCTTGGCAGCAAGCTCCTTTATCCACTGAGCCATCCTGCCAGCCCTAGAACTGTACTTTTAAACAGTGGTGGAATTGTTAAATTATGGGACCTTTTGAAATTGGACTGAATTCATTTGCATAATAAGATGGTCAGGAACCTGTGCACACAAGGAAAGGGAAGCTATGGTTTAAAAGTGATCTGGTTGGGGGCTGGAAAGATGGCTCAGCAGTTAAAGCACTGACTGCTCTTCCAGAGGTCCTGAGTTCAATTCCCAGCAACCACATGGTGGCTCACAACCATCTGTAATGGGATCTGATGCCCTCTTCTGGTGTGTCTGAAGACAGCTACAGTGTACTCGTCACATATATAAAATAAATAGATAAAATCTTTTTTTAAAAAAATGATCTGGAGCCGGGCATGGTGGTGCACACCTTTAATCCCAGCACTCGGGAGGCAGAGGCAGGCGGATTTCTGAGTTCGAGGCCAGCCTGGTCTACAAAGTGAGTTCCAGGACAGCCAGGGCTAGACAGAGAAACCCTGTCTCGAAAAACCAAAAAAAAAAAAAAAGATCTGTCTTGGTATCAAATTGACAATGGGTAGAGCTGGGATTGTCCATATTACCAATGTGACAGGGTCTGGAATCACACAGGTGACAAGCCTCTGGGCATGCTTGTGAAAGATCTAGGTCAGGTTAACCGAGGCAGGAGGACACAACTTTCACAGCAGCATCCTTTCATGGGCTAGGGTCCTGGAATACATAAAGAGGAGAAAAGAGGTTGTGTACCAGCCTATTCCCTCTGCTCCCTGACTGTGCATATGATGTGACCGGCTGCCTTAAAGTCTACCATGCTTTCCCAGCCTTGATGGACTGTACCCCACACTGTAAGCCAAAAATAAATCCTTCCATTCTCACTTTTGTTTTGGAATACCATTCTTTTCCACAGCAGCACAAGGAGCTAACACAGGTGCTGACAAGGATGCAGAACACAGAGAGCCCATGTGGTTGGTGGAGAAATGTTTTCTTTCTAGAAACAGCTTGCTAGACACGTGCCTGCCTGGCAACCCAGCCCAGCCTACTCCTAGGTTTTGACCCTGGAGGGACACACACACACACACTCATACACACACACACACACACACACACACACACACACAGAGCCACATACATGAGTGATTCCATAGCATGACCAACATCACTTAATTATGAAAAAGGCCACAATTAGAGGCTCAACAAGCAGCTGACTGAGACAGATACTTACACCCAACCATTGGACTGAAGTCAGGGACCCCGTGGTTGAATTAGGGAAAGGCTGGAAGAAACTGATGAGGAGAGCAACCCCATAGCAAGACCAGCAGTCTCAACTGACCCAGACCCCTGAGATCTCTCAGACACTGAGCCACCAACCAGACAGCATACAGGAGCTGGTCTAAGGCCACAGACACATATACAGCAGAGGACTGCCTGGTCTGGCCTCAGTAGGAGAAGATGCACCTAACCCCTGAGAGACTTGAAGCCCCAGGGAATGGGGAGGTCTGGTGGGATGGGGGTGGGACTAGGGTGGGGTGGGGACATCCTCTGGAGACAGAGGGGAGAAGGAATGGGATTAAGAACTGTGGGAGGGCAGACCAGGAGGGGGACAATGAATAAAGTATAAAAAATAAAATAAAAATAAGAGAGAGAGAGAGAGAGAGAGAGAGAGAGACCACCATTGATTTTGCACAGCCTGTGCTGGAAAACTGTAGAACAGTGAAGAATGAGCTGCGATGTCAAGCCATCGTGACGGGGCACAGGTACCGCACCAAGCACAAAAGCCAGAGCTCAATTCTTAGGAGATTGCAGCCACAGGGGCAGAGCCAGGGGATTTAGGGTTTCTGGGGCTAGGCAGCTGTGCATAACCATAATGGGACAGTCTGGGAGACCCTTGGGATTAAGGAAGCCTGTGTGTGTGTGTGTGTGTGGGTGTGTGTGTGTGTGTGTGTGTGTGTGTGTGTGTGTGTGTGTGGCTGCTATGTTGGAACCACACAGCTTGATGCACTTATTGACTCTGTGGAAGTTTAAAAATAATTTTAAACACAATTTTTTAAAAAAGGAACCCCACTTTAAAACTATCCAGATGTTTCTCCTCAAAGCACAGAACAGTGTCCGCCTGCGGGAAAGCAGGGGGTTTCGAGTCTGGGTGTGCCAGCTCAACACAAATTGAATTCAATCTTACATTCAAGGGTTAGTGACCATGTCCAGCAAAGAAGGTTAGGAAGGACCTCGAAGGTTGGCCCCAGCAAGAATCTCAGGAGAAGCTCCATACTGCACAGGTGAGCATGTGGGTAGGGGCCTCACCTTGTCTCCTAGGCACCACATGGTCCCTTCTGTACCTGCAGCCTTTGAAACAAGCTAAGCCTTCAATGAGTTCTAAGGGCAGTGCATATTTGGATGACAACACAGGACAGCATCTGGGCCTCTGAAGACATAAGTCCTGACTTTACAGCTAGCACAACTTGGGCTCAATCCTCAGCAGGCCACGTATGAGTGCTCTGGTACGTCTGTGTCCAGGTACGGCCCGTAGAGTCTTTGATCGCTACAGAAAGCCAGGGGTCTCTACCACAGAAAGCCAGTTGGGGCCTGGGGGTAGCTCTAGATGACATCTGTCACTGCTCAGGCTAAAAGGATTGAGGGTGTTTCAGATCTGGGTCAGGTGATCTTTTGAAAATCTGATGGAGACAAACACCACACACACACACACACACACACACACACACACACACACACACTCACACTCAGCCATATGCATGAGTGCTTCCGTAGCATGACCTCCATCTATGGAGACAAAAAGAGACTACGGTGAAGCGAAGCAAATGAGTTGAGGAACAGAGAGAGTTAATTAGGGCCAAGTACTAGGAAGAAAGTGAAGAAGCCAGCAGACCCTTGGCAGGGCTGAAAAGAGGAAACACGGCCCCTCATGAGCCAAGGTCATCGCCTGCCTTCCGGGAGCCTGGTCCTGGTTTCTTTCTTGTTGCTTTGATAAAACACTGTGACCAAAACAACACATGGAGGAGTTATTTGGTTTCTACTTCAAAGTTGAAAATTCTCATTGGGGAAAATAAAGGCAGAAATTTAAGGCAGGAACCTGTTGGCAGGAACCACTGAGCAACACTGCCCACTGGCTAGTTCACTGGCTCACTCACAGACTCATAGTTAGCTAACTTTTTCTTTTGTACACCCCAAGACTACCCACCAAGGGATAGCAGTAGGCTGGGCATTCCCACATCAATTAGCAGTAAAGACAGTGTCCCCATAGATATGCCCACAGGCCAATCTGATCTAGGCAACTTCATTTGAGACTTTCACCTCAGACGATCCTAAGTTGCATCAATTTGACAATGAAGTATGCAATCATGAGGGAGCTGACATCAGCTAGTTAACCAAGAGGACTCTCGGCATGAAGGGATAGGGCTCTTAGAGTCACTGGACCTATTGAGGGCTTTCCCTAGTGACCAGCTAGAGTGTCCTGTCCACTGAGGGAGGAGCAATGGGAGACCCACACACATTGCAAAGACTTCGCAGGCCCAGACCCACCTCTTATCAAGGCCTATGAGACTGGAAGTACGTGGGAAAAACTGTCCTATGAAAGTTGCTTGGTCACAGTGACAATCCTGGCCTACTGGGTAAGGAGAACCTAAGTAGATCTTTCAGCTACACTCACTCAGACTTGGAAACCACTGACTGGGAGATCACAGACCTGGGCATTTCTCATTAGCTCCCCCACTGACTTGGCTGCTGTTAACATATTGGCTGTTGTTTGTGAGAACAGTTGCCTGGGTGACTCTTCAGGGACACTTCTTCTGGCCAACCTTGGCTCTTTACTTGGCTACAGATGTCTGATGAATGGCTAGAGAGGGTAGGAAGGCTGGCATCCTGTCCAGGTGGTTGGAACAAGTGGGGACACTGGTAACCTGTCTTCACATTGTTAGTCCCTTGAGTCAGTCTCTGCTCATCTCTGAGTGGACCGTGCTGATTGCCAAGAAACACCTTAAGACTATAGTTCAAATGAGCTTGCTCCAGACCTGCCTCATCTTTCTTGCCTTTAAAGGCTAAAGACACCTTCCAGTCTCAATGATCAGAAACCCTAAAAATCCCATACTGGAGAGAGGGAAAGGGTTCATTTGGATTCCTGGGAGATTTCTACCAACTTCCCCTGCAAAACAAGAAGGTAAGACAATCCCCTTCACCACCCTCTTCTCCCTAATTGTCTCCCCTGAATCTATAGTCAGTCAGTCCCCAGGGATAAAGACGCTGGCTTATGGGCAAAGGGATGTTCTTATCCTCTCGTGATAGAATGAAGCCTCCCTTCACCTCAACATTGCTCTCTGAGATGTTGCTTTTTTAGGGCTGAACCTCTGACCCTGGAGTCTGAGAACGTTACATTTGGGGTTACGTGACTTATTTTTGTTGTTCTTTTTGCAGAGTCTCACTACCAAAAGTTGCCTTGAGTTTCAGAAGAGACTTTGAAAGACTTGAACTTCTACATAATGTGTGAGTGGATGAGACCATGGGGCTCATGGTGATCGTCTGAGTGGAGTTGGCATTCTGGGATGGACATGAGCTTGAATCCAGGCTGTCCCCCAAAGGCTCATGTGTTAAAGCCTTGGTCCCTAATGCAGCAATGTTCAGAGATGGGGTCTTAGGGGGTGGATAGCAAGGGCTCTGACATGACCTGTGGATTAGTCAATTAGATCATAGAGCCTAAAAAGGCTGAGCCTAGTTGAAGAGAGGGCCTTTAAGATGCAGCCCCTGGGAAATGTACCTTATCTGTGGTCCTTTCTTCCTCCATTTCCCAACTGGAAAACTCCCTGGCTCTGCCTCCCAGGCCTTGCTGACCTCCCAGGAGACCACAGGGAGCCATTCCCAAACAATCATGCCACAGAATCCTCCTCAGAGACGGCTCCCACGCGGACTTGTGGTTTTGTGGTGAGAGGGCTGATGAAGGGGGTGCTCTGGGGATGGGAGCAGGCAGCACTAACTCACATCCCTTGGATGTCAAGCCATCTGGTGGGATGGCTTGCCAACCCTTGAATCAGGAGGGAGAGGGGAGAACCCTCAGACACAGCAGATATAGGCCCAGCCCACCCTATATACCAGGCACCCAAAGCGTGCACAAAGATCTTCCTTTTCAAAATGTTTGGGAGGCCGTTGATAAGCATGGCCATCACTTTAAAAAAAAGTGTGTAAGCCTACTATGTGAGAACATTAAAACAAATAGCACACATGCTAAGAGCTCCCTGCCCCCTGCCCCCTGCCCCCTGCCCCCTGCCCCCTGCCCCCTGCCCCACTGCTACCTTTTGCTGAGGGTTGTGCTCCCACAGACTCCTCTATTTCCTGCTATGGCTGGAGTATACAGAGCCTGGATCCTTCTCACAATCACGGCCTACCAAGCTCCTTTACAGCACTCCTCTTGTAGGGTCCCCTGATCAGAAATCACTGTTCCATTTCCATATATACTTACTGGTACCCCATACACTCCTCCCTCTGGGACCAATAACCCTCATCTAGACCCCTAATATGTCTGTGGCATGCATGCAGGAAGACCACATGATTCACTCCAGCCCCTGATGT